>APFE031191693.1:175706-287446 GCA_000404065.3 Pinus taeda
CTAGTAGTCTCGGTTTTGGGATCTAGGGGAAAATCTCTGTGCATATGTGTTTTTATGTGTTATGCTCTCACATTGTTTACTTTTCTGTGATTTAGAATTCGTATGTAGGTAATTTCTGTACGGGGTTAAAACCTACACTTCTCTCATTCTCTAGCTTCTCCTGGAAGGGAGCTACAACCCCCTAACTTCTGTACTAGTCAATATTTTTACTGGTATGTAAGCTACGACCTAAAGAAGGCTATGACCTTCTTTCTTCCTCCAAGGACCACGTTTCATGAATTTTCAGACTGGATCCATCAACAACATCATAACTGTAATTCAATCATCAAATATATCTTCATCAACCAATCACTTTCTGAACCAACCACCACCGAATCAATCAATGACTTTAACAACCCATCAATCTGATCATTTAGAAAACTGTCACCAGAATACAGTAACCAGAACCCAAACCAAAACCTAGAACTCTGCAAAATCAAATGGAAATAACTGAAACATATTTAATAAGGTATACGCTAGTTCCATGTGTCGAACCTGTGTGTGCATGCACTTTTATCAAAGCCAACAAGCGTATACATCTACAAATAATAATTCATAATTCTGCAGCTATTCCAGACTACAATTATACCTAGATCATAATATTTATAGAACAACACATGCGTTAATATACAGATCTAGAATAAACATGATCGAACCATATAAAGATAATTCATTTCAAGCCTTAAGATCATGATCCATCATTAGATCTTATCCTCCATCAACCACTAAGGTTCATCCTTGGTTCAGATCGAGCACAACACCATAAGCCAATAACTTGCATACTAGATCTCACACTTCATTAGATATTCGATACTTGCACAACTAGCCTAATGATCTTCTCCTCCTTTTATAGTTTTAGGCCTTTCTCAATACCATGGACCACCACTTAGGACCAATACCTTGTACCAAATACCTAGGGTCAATACCTCAGACTAGATACCTTGGAACAATACCATGGATCAAAATACCATGGGCCAAATACTTCGGACCAAAACCTAGTTTTCCATGGTATATGTGCTTTTCCTTCTGTGAAAGTGTGTGTGTACATATATACATTACTTGTGGTTAGTGAACCTGTGTGTATACACAACTTGGTCAAGGTGAACCTACATATACTTCTCTTTCTTCATTTTGTGTAAATTGATCTATAATACCTTTTTGTTAACCTACTATACTGTGACCTTTCATTTGAGTGAGTTGCCATCAAGGACAACACTTGTATCATAATGCCAATGGTTTACACCAGTAGATTACATGTTTGTGATATGTTTGATGAAATGTTGTCATGGCTAGTAGGGGTCTAGTTAAGAGCTTGTACAACTAATTTATTGTGAACCATTCTTTCCTGTTAGTTTATTGCTTTAAATATTTCCTTTCATTCTAGATAGTGACATAGTCTCTAGGCCTGAAAAAGTGGCTCAAATCCTAGGAACACTGGAAAAAAACTAGACAAAATGGTACGTGGACACTTGCTTGCATGCCTGTGAGAGCATCTAGAGGTCCCTAGACATTGGAATGCCCATGGCATGAGAGCATCGAGAGGTCCCTAGAAACTGGCATGCCCATAACATGAGAGAATCTAGGGGTCAAGTGATCAAAAACTTTAGTGTGACATAGGGGCAAGCTACATGAAGTGTTGACATGGTTCTCGAGGGTCTTGTAGCTAATGTGGATGTTTTGTATGTTGTGTTTCCATCAATTCCATTTCCTTAAGGTCACATTGAAGGTTGTATCCAATCAAAGGAACCTCTCATCACATGTTTAGCCCGCTTATCTGATTACTTGGGCATATGTGGGAGGAGGGTGTTATAGAACTTTGATGGCTATTTGTTCTCCACTCACACGAATATGAAATGATAAAACTTGTCTCTCTTCATTCCAAATGTGTCTCTCCAATTCCACAATTGCTTAAACTCTGGAATATTAAAATACCAAAAATTAATTTCATCATATCGAAATGTCATGCATTCATATTCTTCATGTCAATAAAATAAATAAATAACATGCAATAATACAATCTTACATTCATATTCAAATATCCCTAAATCACAATATTTTTCCATGTCTTTGGATTTTCCTTGTATCATTTCGTTGTCTTTCCTTTGTTTTCATGGGGTCTTTCCTTTGCCTTGCATCACAACAATGATCCTACTTTATTCTTTCCGTGCATCTTTGCATCAACATCTTCTTCAAAGTTGATCTCTACAACATTTTTGCAAACATTCTCACAGAAGCATCAACATCATCCTGAAGCAACATAATCTAAAACATTTTCCATTTTACTTTGATGCTCCTTTTCCATCACCCTTGCTCTTGTTTCTACATATCAAACATGCCTTGCTACAAGTTCCTTGGTGGAAGACTTATCTTGCTTACTACTCATGTTCATTTTTGCATACATTAATTATGCAACCATTTTTATTCGTTGCTACTTCTCTTTATCCTTTGCAGCTATTTTTTCTCCTTTTCCTTGTTTCTACTCCTTTGCCTGTGTTTCTTCTATTGTTCCATTGACTTGTTGTTGTTCCTCTTCCTTTGTTGTTTCTCTATTTTCAACATGCCATCACCTATCACTACTCCTTTGTTGTTCTTCTACCTTGTTGCCACTGCATAACTTGCCACTCCTTTTGTTCACTTTCCATCAATGACAATAATGTGATCACTTCCATCATTAGATGTTATCCATGAATGAAAACTATGACACTTGGAATTACCTTGTTGGTGGTCCATAAGTAGGCACACTTTCACTCCTTCAAGATGCCTTTGGGTTTTGGGCCATTAACCTATTTCCTTAACAAAAATTATGTTAAGTAATATAATCTATATTAAATTTAGAAAAATATAAACTAATTAAAAAAGAAAAAAATAGTGTGATGAAAAGGTACAATTATATTTTTTAAAAATATTTTAATCCAATACTTAAATAATTATTTCAATACCCATTTTAGTTAATATATATTAACTTCATATTATTATATAATAAGAAAGTAATTAAACTACACATACATATAATTGATTAAATACAAATTTCAATGTCAAAAGAGAAAAAGTAATTAAAGCTACAAAATTCAACTATTTCCTAATAAATGAGACATTTGTACTTCATTGAATCCTTAATATAAAATTGATATTTAACACTTAAAAAATAATAATAATAGTAATAAATATATGTGAATTATAAATAAAGTATTTCAATATATCAAACTAAGTAATATTGATGTGTATTTAAATATATATTAATAACTAAAAGACATTTTAATATAGACAAAATGATCCATAAATAAAATATTTCAAGTATATGTTAAATGAAATATTTCAATGTCTCATATTATATAAAGTAATGTTTTTTTTCCAAAGAAAAAGGACGTATTTTTTATTAAGTGAATAAAATTTACATTTTGTAGACACAACACGAGTGTATGTAGATGTTAGTTAATACATATATGATATAGATAGATACATCAAACTGAAGGGTTATGTATAAGTCTATAAACCTCCAATAAAAATATTTAAGAGAAGCACAAAAAAGAACAATTTAAGCTCCGAAATTCTAAATTTAAGATCTCCATTAATAATAAAAAAGGAGACATATATAACCCCTACAAAAGAAGAAAAGATTATCAAAATCAATATGATCACACTATGAAGATAAATCTAGTTGCACAATATCAGATTCCAAAAAGGGTCTACGTGAAAAAAATTCGCTAATGGTCCCTCAAAACCTCAAAAATCTTCCACATACACTATTCTAGATATAGGGCATCTTTAGATAATGATCTGGATTTATACAAGAATTTAACATAATATAGATACAAACAAAAACCAATATATGCGGCATAAATAAAAAATTGTTTCATTAATATCAAAGAATTGAAATATGCTTACATACAAAACGAAAATAAAATAGCTCAGGCGATGGTGGCTTATCCCTGAGAAGCGATGGGGTAGCTACATGCCTCTGAACTGTGTTACAATGAGGCTCAAGGGCCATTTTATTATTGAACAGGGGAAAGCCATAAAAAACCAAAAACCTAACCCCAGGAGATGGAACACCAAAAGTTTTTGGGTCTCGTTGGGCTTAGTTGGGCAGCCAACTTCTTGAGGTCATAACATGGTCATATGATCTTTGTTTGGCATGTACAATACCTTATCGAATGGATCTCTCCATGTACTATAGGCTTTTCCACAGATACTTTCTTATGCCATTTCTTATATATATAGGCCTACTACAGACCTTAAGAAAATGTCATTTAGGGGGAAAAGACAACACCAGAAATTTAGCACCCGAAAACTGCTAAAAGTGGTAAATGTTTCTATAATCAAGGAAAAAGGTGAAACCAACTTGAGGTCAACGTGGAATAAGTGGGTGTCCACTAATAACCACTTTTATCAGTCCTCCCCCCTTAAGAAGCAATGGTCCCCATTTCATGTAGACCCTCCATGGGGTGAGGAAATTTTTGTTGAACTTGGTCCCTCGTGAACCACTTTGCCTAGTGAGGGATTTGGCCAACTTTGACAACTTGATATAGTTGGATCCTCTATTGATGAGTTTTTGTCTCCTTGATCTTGTCATTTGTGGCATGTTCATTGTAGCTTGGGTTGAGATCTATTGGTGTCAATTGGTTAGCAATGTCAGATGTGTCAAAAAATGAGGCAAAGTATGATCATAGCCAATCCACATTGAACACTAGGTGTAGGGCAAGGAATGGTGGAATGAAGTGCTTAAAAGAATTGTCCCCTACAACCTTGGTGATCAAGTATGACCGATATTAGAGCGAGAGAAGTTTGCACTGGGGTCGAGCGAGGCACTCCTTCTAGAAATGTAAACAAATTTCATCACCCACCTACAACCTGTGTGGCACCTAATGTTGATCATGATGTTGCTTCTTCTTAGAATTGGCTCAGTCTAATATCTAATGGACTTGCTTGCAGATGTGCTGAATACATTCAATGAAGTTATTAGACCTATCAACTTTAGCCTGGACATGAGATGAATATTCCTAAGTAGATGCAAATGGTATGTCCAGATCTATTGTAACTGTGTAGGACATACAGGAGGCTTTCATCCCATGTGTGTGGGTGCTTTGAATTGAACATGTGAAGAATATGCATGATCATCCTATTTACAACCTTTTCTTGGCCATAAGTTTGGGGGTGGAAGGTCATGGAATTAGTGAGCTTGGTATCCAACATCGACTAGATGCTTTGCCAAAATGTACTTAGGAATTTGTTTTCCCGATCTGAGATAATGGACTGTAGGATTCCAAATTTTACCCACACATGTTCAAAGAAGAGCTTAGCAGTGGCTTCTGTTATGATACTCTTCTTGAAGTTTTCTAGAATGGTCATCTTAACGAATCTATCGATGACTATGAAAACGTAGTTGTTTCCAGCTTAGCAGAAGCAAGGCTTGACATCTAATCCATGGAGATGGATTCCTAAGGCTGACTAGGAGTAGTCATAGGAGTATATAGGCCTTGATTCTTGATTTTTGGTTTGGAAATGGTGCAGGAAGTGCAGGATCTGACATACTTCCCAACAACTTATCGAAGGTTCGGACAATAAAAATACTTCCCTAGTACTCCCACTATTTTCTCTACTTTGAAATACCGAGTGACCCGATAGTAGTGCGCCTCCCAAATAAACTTAGCACTCTCGCTTGAAGGAACACAAATGTTTCCTAGGTGGTGTTGGGTGCAATATTTAAGGATATTTCAGTTATCCTTTTTCCCATTTTTTGCCATTTTCCTTGATTTGAACCTACAATATCCCTATTCTAATGTCACTCCTTCTAATAAATAAGCAATATTTTCTTTCACTTATTATTATGTTGTTTTTTACCAAATATTGAATGAAACAATGCTATCTATGGGATGACTAAATAGGGTTTCTTTGGAAGAGTTCTTCGGAATTTTTTTCTTTCAAGTACTATGATAGCTACTAATGGCCATGGATTAACAACTAATGTTATTCATTGCTTCTACATAGTTTAAGTTTTTGTTACACCGTAGATTGTCATGTTTTATTTTACACCATGAAGTTGTTGTTAGACCATGCATTGTTGAGACCATAGTTGTTACTTTCAAAGAAAACTATCAAAAACTCGTATAAAGTAATGAAAATCTAGGCGGTCATAATTGTGTGTCTAGACAGGTGTGGTGTAACCACAATGATCTTTATTTAAACAACTTGTAACAATTTATATCTTTTTAAATTGCTTCTATTAGCATAATCATCATGAGAATCAGATATTATCATGACTGATTTATTTTTCCTATTTCGAGACTCTATAAAAGGATTTATAAAGAGAGCTTAGTCTCATGTAAGGGGAGACAGTTAGCAGGACAGAGATATCGATATTCTAATTTTTGTAATCTTCAGCCATTCTTAATACAAAGTATATATGGTGATGTTATAGAAATTATTGTGTTGATATTTTAGCTAAGTTTCCATTTTCTTCCTACACCCTGCTAGGGAGGAAGAGCCCTCCTCTTTAGCAGGGATCGCCGTGTTGGTAGAATATTTATTTCTTTTATGCATTAGCTGTGGAATTCTTATTATTGTTGTACATTTTTAGTGTGGGATAGATATGCTTCTACTTTTAGATTTATTATATGTGTTGTTACACATGTTACTAAATTCTATGTTATTTATTTCTTGATAGTGTATGGCACACCAATAGTTGTTATGAAGCTTTTATGAAGTGTGGAATATTTCCTTAAGGAGTGTATTTCATTCCTACAGTGTTCTTTTTTATATATGCAAATTGAATTTCCATTCTACAAGAGTATTTTAATCCTTGGAAGCGTGTTAAATGACATTTTTTTTTTGTTTCATCTGGTTGTTACATGTATTAGCACAAATAGTGTAGACACCATTGAAATAAAATGACTTACCTTGGTTGATAATTAATGGTTTTATAAGTAGTAAAACTGACCAAACAAGTGGCACAATAGTGAACCCTAGAGGTGAAAATCATGAACTTACTTTCCTTGAAGGAGCATTTGGTATGTGTAGTCGAATTCTAGATCACTCTTCTAAATATGTGCCCACCTCAAAGTCTCTTGTCCATAAGATTCGAGCACAGTGGTCAACACCATCACTAGAGGCCAATTCAGGCAATCTACAACATTATTAGTGTTTCCCTTATTGTACTTAATGTTCAAATGGAATTATTGTAGATATCTGAACCATTTATGATGGAGATCATTCTGAAACTTTCTTTGTGTCTATATGAACTACATAGGCTAGTGGTTCAGTGTGGATGATTGTTTCCTTCCCCAAAATGTAATGCTTCCATTGTTGGCAGGCCTACACAATGGAATACATCTTTGTGTCATAAGTGGGATAAATTCAAACTATGTCTAAAAATGTTGCACTGTGATATGCCACTGGATGCCCCTGTTGAGTAAGAAATGCACTAATAACATAGTTAGAGGCATCTGTCTCAATATGAAATGGTTGTTGCAAGTCTAGTAATCTGGTCATTGGTGTAGTGTAGAGGCCATGCTTCAACTTGACAACTGCATTATGTTGGGTTTCAGACAAAAAGAAATTTTCTTTCACTCCACCCTTGGTGACATGATTGAAAGGCTAAGTGATATGTGTTGAAAATAGCAACAAGAAATGCTAAAAATAGAATTTCTAAAAATAGCACTGCTATAAATAGCAGTTCATCCAGTGTTTATTTTAGCAACAATGGATGGAAAAAATGGAAGTGCTAGAAATAACATTATGTAAATAGCAATTCGGGATACCTTCCTATTTTAGTCAGTCCCTAAACTAAAATAGTGAAGTAAAATTCGAATTTGATCTTATCACTTGTTTGTAAACTAATTAATTAATTCATCTTGAGTTAATTAGTTAAGAAAAATCAAACATGAAGTCTATGTGGAGAGATGCAACAGTTTCTCCATTAATTAAGGAAATTATCCATCCGTTAGAGAGATAAGGATGAGTTGTAAATAGTTGGCTCAGTTAAGTGAGTCAAGTCCAATTAGATTAATTCAAACATTTTTTTGAATTAATGTAAGTTCAGTTAGTTAATGCTTGCATGCATGTAACTAATGCACTTCAGATAACTGAGTATTCTCTCATCAATAACTCATGCATGTCAGTTTAGACAGAGACCCAATTAAGATCAGATGGAGGGGTAGAGTACTATCAGTTGGTAGAATATTCCATTGTGAATATTCCTTGCATGTAGAAGCAATTCTTTCCTTGAGGATTGAGCAGTTACTTCTTCAAGTTTAGTGAGTGTGATGAGGCCAATTCACACATGTGGCTTCACTGGACCCCAAGAAAAAATGTGCAAGGAAATAGGAGACTTGGAGGGCTTGAGGAGGACATATACTATGTCTATTCAGTCTGTGAGCCATATTGTTTGATTTCAGAGAGAGTAGGATAGCTTGAGAGTTGATTCTTTTTGTAACTTGAACAAGTTTTCCACTTGTATGATAATATAGTGGTTGGGGTTTTAGGTTGAGGCTTTTCTCGGTTTATTTATTCTATAATATGTGTGATTGATTTCTTATTCTTAGTTATATGTGTTCTCTTGATCTTGCTCAATTCGATTAAGCTTCTGCAAAGTGTTGTAGAAGTAGATCTTGTATTATGTTTTAGTATATTGCATAATATGTTGATATATAGTGGGAATTTCTACATGGTATCGGAGCAAAGGTGATCAAGGTGAAGAATAGTATACAAGAAGGATAAGGTCAAAGTTTGTGGTTCCTGAATATAGAAATTGAGTTCTTATCACATCTCAATTTCACTATTAGCATTCAATGGTTTAAGACTCAAGTATGCCCTTGATGGCAGCTCAAATTATATAGCCTGGAAGGATCACATGGAGGCGAAATTAGAGTATAATGGTCTGAAGGACTTCATTGATCAAGAAGTCCCCAAATCAACTGATGCTACTCAACTGGCAGAATGGGAGAAATGTATGGCTAGAGCAAGGAGAATCATCCTAGAGGGAGTTCGAGACCACATTGTCTCGAGCCTCCATGGGAATGAGACACCATTTTCGATTTGGAAAACATTGAAAGATCTATATCAAAACAATAGCGATCAAAGGAAGTTGGCGCTGAAAGACAAGCTTTGTAAGATCAAGTGTGAAAGTGGTGACACAACCTCTACATATCTGAACAAGCTCACCACCTATAGGGATGAGCTTGGAAGTGTAGGGATCACGACCGCTGATGATGAGATGGTGAGTCTTGCACTCCTTGGTATTTCTAAGAGTTGGCACAGCTACCAAGACTCAGTTAATGGAAGAGAAAAATTGCCAGATTGGGAACGACTTTGGTCAGATATGATGCAGGAGGAAATAATAAGAAGCACCAGAGATGGATCCTCATCGAAGCAAGATGATCAGGAAAATATAGCCTTAGCGAGTAAGGCGAGGAAAGGGAAGGGAAAGGCATCCCATCCCAAATCCAGTTCTCCCCATGGTGGGAATAATATTGAAAAATCGAAAGTACGATGCTTTCATTGTCATGAAGTGGGCCATTATGCTACAAATTGTCCATAGAAGAAATCCATGAAGGGCTCCTCGAAAGGATCTGATGGTAAGGCATTCCTCACAGTTTGAGCTGGATTTCTCGCTTATCGCATGCATGGTTTCATACACGGTGGGATGTATGTGGTACCTGGATAGTGGAGCTTCATTCCACATGTCAAGTGACAAGAATCTTTTTAGTACGTTGGAGGAGAAGGATCTACAGATACAGATCGAGATGGGTGATGATATAAAGTATCTTGCTTCAGGTGAAGGTACGGTTGTGTTTTAGAGGAAGCATGGAGCTCCCCTCACCCTAACTGATGTAAAGTATGTACCAGGTTTGAAGAAGAATCTTGTGACTTTCGCTATGCTAGAACATAAAGGCTATGATGTAGTCTTTAGTCAAGGAAAGGTATTCCTGAGGCATATTGGTACTGGATAGAAAAAGCGAATAAGGATTCAAGTCAAGAATCTCTACAAGCTGGAGGTAGATGATTGTGTTGCACTAACTTCTAAAGCTGAGATGGTGCGGAGCCAAGATATCGGCGAGCTATGGCAAAGAAGACTGGGCCACTTGCACCATGGAGCTCTAAATATCATGCAACAGATTTTGACCGGATTACCGAAGGGAAAACTTGAGGAGATGAATAAATGCAAAGTTTTTACCTTGGGTAAGTATGCAAAATCTTCCTTTCTGAATCGATATAGTAGAGCTAGAGCAATCCTAGAGTGATTTCACTCAGATGTTTGTGGATGATTCTCTACAGCCTCCTCCGCTAAACAAAGGTACTATGTTATTTTTATTGATGATTTTTCTCGTAGATGCTAGATCTGCTTTACGCAAAAGAAGGATCAAACCTTCTTGAGGTTTTGTGAGTTTAAAGCCTTGGAAAAGAAATAATATGGAAAGAAAATAAAACCCTTCCGTAGCGACAATGGTGGAGAGTATGTCTCCCAATAGTTTAAAGAATTTTGTGCAGCATAAGGTATTAAACAGGAATTGATGGCACCCCATAACCCACAACAGAATGGGGTGGCCAAAATGAAGAAAAGATCCATTGTGGGAGCAATTCGAGTGATGTTGCATGACCAAAGCCTACCACTACATTTGTGGGTTGAGGCATGCAATACAACAGTATACTTGCAGAACAAAAGCCCGCACAATATACTGGGGATGAAGATACCTATGGAGGCCTATTCTAAGAAGCGACTTGATGTAAGTCACTTCTGAATCTTTGGATCATCAGTTTACTATCATGTGACCAAAGATGCCAGGAAGAAGCTAGACCCAACAACTGAGTTGGGAATACTTGTGGGGTACACGAATACACCCCACAACTATCGGGTGTACCTTCTTTCCACTCAGAGGATAGTGGTATGCACGGATCTGAAGTTTGATGAGCAAAAAGCCATGTGCTTATCACTTGAGAGGGAGCTCGAGTTGCATGTAGATGAGTAACTTTCAGTTCCTAAGGAGGAGGAGCCTCAAATTGATATGGAGTAGCCGCATGCAGAGGATCCAGGAGTGGATACATCCACTCATGCTAAGACTTCTAGAGATGGGTCGAAACGCTCAAGGGAAGTTGATAGGTTGGTGCTGGATGTGCGGGAGAATGTGGGACAACCATCTTTTAAGTGCAGACAGAGGAGGTCACCTGAGCGGTACACTAGGTGCATGGCCCTGGTTGGGGAGTGTGTAGATACCGAAACTTTTTCATTTGAGGAGGCAGTGCAACAAGCATTCTAGGTTGATGCAATGGTAGAGGAGTGCAACTCTATCGTTCGAAACAGTGTGGGATGTTGTCCCAAGGCCTCAGGGCAAGTTAGTGGTGAGTTCCAAATGGATTTACAAGGTAAAGTAGGCAGCTAATGGTAGTGTTGAGAAAAATAAGGCAAGGTTTGTTGCCCGAGTTTTCTCATAGGTCGAGGGGATCGACTACGATGAGACTTTTGCTCCCGTAGCAAGGTAATCATCGATTAGATCGATATTGGCACTATCAACTCAGATGGGGTGGAATATCCACCAGATGGATGTGAAGACAACATTCCTCAATGGGAAGATTGAGGAGGAGGTGTACATTGAGCAGCTAGAAGATTTTGAAACCTTCAATCATGAATCACATGTGTGCAGTCTCAAGAGGGCTCTGTATGGGCTAAAGCAAGCACCCCATTGTTATAGACATATTTGGTCACTTCAACCCCAATCTTATATGTCAATAAACTAGGGCTCTTCAACCACTAAAAGTGTTGTGTCATACCCTAAAAGAACATGGTCAACTAATTACATCATTCCCTAAATGTTCCACCTGAAAAACCATCCAGAACTAGCCTAAACTTAACCATATTGACTGCTCCACTGTTAGGGTGCGATGCATACTGACTTGTACACTAGCCAGGTGTGATGCATACTAATGAGGCCTTCTATAGGGTGCGATGAGCGAGGATGGACAAATGTACGAGACAATTTGCTAAGTGGATGCTCATGGAATCTTCTAGAAACTTCTCCTATGACACTTGCCTCTTTGAATTCACCCAGAGATGAGAAAGAGATCCAAGAAATCTCCAAGTGGAACCAAATGCAACAAGTGGAATGACACTAATTAAAAACCCAGAGATGACTCAAACCCTTGCACACATATATAAATGGATCCCTCAGCTGAGAGATCTGGAAGCTGGAATTTTGTAATTTGTAAGGAAGTGCTGATAGTTTGTATCTGAGAAGGAGCATTATATTGTTGGTGTGATCGTGCTTTTCATGAGGTGAAGAGGGCTTTGATGCTGGGAGGATGATGTTGGATCAGATAGCTGGGTTGTAATTCTCCCTTTTATTTAATAGAGTTCTTCGAGTTTTCTTGCATACAATTGTGCAATTGTGAATGTTATTATTTGTAAATGCTATTGTATGTTCATTGTATTTCTGATTCTGCAATGCTTATGATATAATAGATCAAGATGCTTTGACAGTTCTTTGTTATTGTGTCTCTACAAGTATTCTTCAAGTGGGATAAGTACTGAGAGGAGTTGCAAGCTCTATCAAGGGGAGAGAGATCAAGCAAGGAGTCTAGAAGAAGATCAAGGTTGGTTCCTTTGCCTCTCTCTTATCTATCATACATAGAAGAAATCATGAATTGCTTTAAATTATTTGTTTCTATGGTAGCTACCATACCTAGAGGGCTAGTTGATCAAAAAGACACTAGTTTTCCCATAAACAAAATGGCAACTCTGCTGGGGATCAAATAGATGTTTGTTTGTTGTTGTTGTTTGTTTTATAAACTATAGACGGAGCCCGAGGTTATCCAGATAGCCTTAGAACTACTCTTGCTCTGTAATTGCATAGTAGATGAATGCTGCATTAGTGAATCTCCAGTTTAGTTTATGAATTAAACATTTGACTTACAAGCATTCTAGATGCCCTTTTGGTAGCTCAGTAATCTCTCAAGATAATTCCTCTGTACTTTTCTCTTTACTGTCCATCATAGCTCATCTTAACTCACTAACATTAGCTGCAAACTTGAGCCAAAACCCACTTCAGTTGTGCTCCCTGGCCCATCGCACTATCTGTCACTGTCAACCAGTCTGCATCACACTTCTTGAGTGTTGTAGGTTTGATTCATCCTTATTTCTATGAAGCCCAGGTGCAATGACTGACTGAGTCTATTTCCATTCTTGAAATTTTGGTTTTTTGTCCTTGTTTTCAGTTCTATTTAGTTGATTTGCTAGTTATGAAGAGTGTCTCATTACTGAAGCCTACTTGCATCACATAGATCAGCCTCCATTGATTAGGATTAGTAAATATTTTTATGTATTTGTCCATCATTTACAATCCTTTGTCGAAAGGTTGCTTAAATCGATCTGTCATTTTGGTACAAAAACCGTCCTAACTGTCGTTTTGTGTCAAAAATAGAAGTGTCATTGATCCTTCCTTCCTTGGATAGTTGATTGAACTTTTTGTCATGTATTTGGTTTGATTTGTTGATATTTGAAATGTCAAAATAATTTTCTATTCGAAATTGAAAGGTGTCATTTAGTCTTCCTTTCTATTTTGAAAAAGAAATTGTTGAAAATGTCGCTTTGTGTAAAATATTTCAGATCTTTGCTATGCTTAGTTTTCCCTTATGGAATTTTTCACATTAAGGGGAACGAAAAAAAATACATGCATTTGCATTTGCATTTATTTTTTGTGTGAAAAATGATTGAGGAAAATTGCATTAGTGTGTTCTCTTTGCTCTTTGTTTGAAAGAATTGAATCCTCTTCCCCTAGTAGCTAGGATTTTCATTGCTCAAAATAAACAACGATTGCTTATCATTGTAGATTGCATTTTTAGGAATTTCAAATTAACATCACGCAGTGAACCATTGAAAGCCAAATTCTTAAACATGATCAACTCTAAAATAAATTTCAATGAACTTAACAATGCTTTGGAACTTAATGCAACACATCTAGAGGTCTAGGCTAGAGACGTGTTCCGGTGTCATAAAAACTAGTAATTATCATTTTCATAGAAGGTTGGGTGATTCCTCCTCTTTGATACGACAAGTGCTAGCACAGACTTGTGCTCCCTATACCATCAGGTATATTTTGGGAGACCACAATAGGCTTATATACTTTATCCATAGGAAGTCATGTTTGCCACCCTATCGATCGCAATGCACTGAACACAACATTCAAGAAGATTGATTGTCGTACATAAGTCCTTGGTAATTTCTCTTTAATTTGTCACCAAGGTGTATATTGCAGTTTTGCGATTGATTTGGTAATCCCTCTATCTAGATTTCTAGAGTGATCACTTTCATTCCTTTTCAACTCCTTAAAAGAAAAGGTCCATATGAGCACTTGTCACTTCAAGTTGATTAAAAATTGGAGGGGACTAGAGTCATCTTTAGATTTTTCTTGACTCTTGAAAATTGAAAAAGCAAAGTTGTGTCAAAGCATCATTAAAATTTATTTAAATTCAAAATAACATCCCTATTCCTTTGTTGATCTTAGGTTGAGATAATGGAGTCCACCAATCAAGGAATCCCTTTTGAGGGGAATCCTAGTCCATTTTGTTCTTGGGGAAATATTGGTGCTCCATATATGGCTGCATTGTCCCTTCTGGGAATTACAATTGGCCTACCAGTATGGCTATTCTCAACCTCTGTCGTTCAAAATACCGTGATTCCTCCGCAATCGAATTAGCATCCAGTTGGTACTGAAGTTGACCCTTCACCTTCTTCTTCATTTGTTTCTCCCTCCCCTTCTTCCTCTTCACTCGATGAAAATAGTGATGCTAGTAACCAGGTGGCTGAGAAGAAGATGAAAGGGAAGGAAAAGAAGAAGAAGAAGCTGGTTCAGCAATGGGGCAACCATGGATCATCTGATGAAAATATGCACATTAAATCTCCTAAATTTCCTTGCATAATTTGTAAAGGAGACCATTTTCGTCGAGACTGTCCTTGCCTCGCTTGGATCTTGAGAGAATGGTCTCCCCATTCGCACCATCAGGTGTCATCAACCTCTGGTGATCATGTTGATAGCGCACCATCAACTAGTAAGAGTGAAATTCATGGACAGAAAGGAAAGGTCAAAGTTCCATGTAGGTTATGTGAAGGGGACCATACCCTTCCCCATTCTCTTTTTTTGGGTGAAGCCAAAAGAGCCTTACATAACTGTCCCGTTTCACCGCAGTGACTTCCATCTGGATACAGGAAACACTCCCCAAGTTCTTTACTAGTTGAAAATCCGACAGACATAACTGAACCATCGGTTGAAACACCTATCACTGAAAGCGATTATTCTGAGTCTATACCTGATGAAAGTCAATAGGTCGAGGTGACAGTTGACCTAGTTCTACCTTCAGAAGGTTATACCTTTCCCGAAGAGAGTAAGAACGATATTGTTCAAATTCTTTTTGTTACTTTAGAGTCCGATGAACTCGAGGGAAATCGACTCATTCCTTCACAATAGGAAGAGAATTACCCAGTTCCCGCTACTCAAGGGGTTATTTCTCCCATTTATTCAGTACCCCCTCCAAGCACTCTAGTCACTTCCTTCGATTGGAATCAACTAGCAAGATCCCACCTTCCTTCTTATGTACCATTCTAGATCATAGTAGAAGTCTACAAAATGATCATGTCTGGCACTATCATATATGAGGGTGCATCAGTGAGTATCCTTTCCTCCACTGCTTGGAAAGCGCTTGGATCGCCATCGCTTATGCTTGTTAAACAGAATTTTTCAGGCTTTAACAAAGGAACCAATCGACCATTAGGGATCCTTCCTAGGTTACCGATAACTTTAGGAAGGAAAACCATTCAACTCAACGTGATGGTAGTCCAAGGACCATTAGATAACAATCTACTCCTTGGATGTGACTATGTTTACAACATGGAAGCTATTGTTCCAACATTCTTTCGAATGATGTGTTTCCTGCATGAAGGCAAAATTGTCACTGTTGACCAGATTTCATTTCCCAGTTCAAGCATAACTCCAAGTCAATCATCATCCCTAAATGGTCTTTGTACATCAACAACGTCTCTTCAACCTTCATTCCATCCACCTAATTACCACGAGTAGTTCGGTGAATGTAACGAAGCTTAGGGGGCGTGCACCCTTGTCTATTTGGCGGATGAACCCAGCTGAAAAGATAGGTTTCCATGTAGGTTAGGTGATTGGTTTGAGACACCATTCACTTTTTTCCATACTGGGGACGAAGCTAAGGAAATTTTTTGTCTACTCTATGGACGAAACTATACTACCATATGAATTTCCCGGTAGGTTAGATGATTGGTTTGAGACACCATTCACTTTTGTCTGCACTGCGGACAAAGCCAAGGAGGTCTTTTGTCTGCTCTGTGGACAAAAAAATCCTGATTAACCACAATGATTTCCATATGGTTACTGGAGACTCTCCTTTTCATCATGTTGGGGGCATGCAACCCTTTTTCAATTTCATTTTTTGATTTTTTAGCTTTCTAGATTTTTAGCTTTTTAACTTCTTAGGTTAGGTGTTTGGTTCGACACACCATTCACCTTCGTCTACTCTGCAGATGAAGAAAAGGAAGTGTTTTGTCTATTCCATGGACAAAACAATCCTAGCTAGCCTCAGTAGTTCCTTACCTTTCTAGATTTTCTAGCTTTTTAGTTTTGTTTTTCTAGCTTGTTAGTTTTGTCGTTTCTAGCTTACATAAAAAGAAGAACTAAAAACCAAGTATATGTTATCGCATGGTTCAAGCTCATTAAAAAATAAACCTACCACCGAGCATAGTTTCCCACAGTTTAAGATCATTAAAAGATGAACCCACCTTCAGTAAATAACCTTTGTGATTGCCATGCTATTAGCCTTTTGAGTCTTGGTTGTGTTCCTACCATCACCTCCATCCTTTTGGCTGATCATGCACTTCCACTTGATTATTTACCCCTTTTTGAGGAATAGTCACGACGAGTGGTTTTGTTAGCTAACCTCTTCACATCACCATGTTTTGAGAAGTTCCAAGCTTACCCGAAGCTAGTTGCTACCCTAGACACCACTCGTTCCTAAAAAACGAGTCCCCTTTAAACTCTTTTCAGGCTCGTTAGATATGAAAATATTTTCGAGCTATTGGCTTTTCCATCTCGTTAAAGTGATTGGAAATGCCATCCCTCTTGTATATTTTAATCTTTTCGGACCTAATGGATTATCCCATGAAAAAGTTTGAGCGCTTGTCTTTTCGGCTTGCCAAAGTGTTCGGAAAGTCATCCCTTTTGTATTATTTTATCCTTTTTTGGACTTAAGGGATTATGCTATGAAAAAGAACTTCTAGAGTTACCTTTTCATCCCTTTTCAAACTCTCTAAACATGAAAAGGACCGAGTTATCTTTTTCGTTAAACTCGTTAAAACAATAGTGACAAACTTGTCCACCTAGAAAAGAACGAGTTTCATTGTCGCTAGACTCGCTAAAACATAGTGACAGGTTTGCATCAAGGGAAAATTATATAACAAGAATATGTTATCCTCCTCAAGCTTGACAAAAATAAAGAGGTACTAGTCAACAATGACTGGGGAAAAACGGAAGAAAACTTGAAGAATTTTATGGTAGCAGGTCGCTCTTGAACATGACACTTTCACTCCATCACCATGATTAAGTCGGGTTGGGTTATTCTATTCACCGGGCATTTCACCATTGGTCTTCCACACCATCCATGTGTTGGGGTTAATGCTACCAATCCATCTCAGTGTCGACAATTTGTTCAAGAGAAGTCATTTACTTGAGAAACCACAATACAGTTAATGCCTCATCCAATGCAATACCTTCAACCTCCATTTTTTGTGACCACCATTCTTGAACCTTGTGTCGTCAGATCATTTTTAGCTCCAAAAAATCATTTGCTTCATTTTGTGTCGTAGATGTGGGATACATTAGGGCCCTCCTACAACAGGTGACTTCTTGTCGACATCAACTCATTATCCAAGAAGTTGACTTAGAAACACCCCTTTCAGTACTTTGAAGCTCTCATGCCTCAATGGCAAGTTTCTCACTTCTGGTGATAGCTTGATATTAGTGGCCTTCAACCGAAAGATTTTGCGTGGTGTTTGACATCAGATCATATATTCACACCACGTGAATTGTACTGTAGTACCTTGAAGGTCATTATTATTATCGGTGATTCCTCTCGCGTCTGTTAATAGCTCACATTATTGGCTAGTAATTAGGTGATGTCTTTCCATGTTCGACTTTAGAACATTTCTTCACATGGATTGACTTGTACATCGGGCAAAGATTGAATGAGTTTTGAAGACCTCGGATCTAGTTTCATCAATCGGGGTTGTGATATATTCAGGGATATAAAGACATCAAATGTACACAGAAGTTGTATAGATGGTCATCTGAGCTAGGGATGATGACTCTACATATGAAGAATCACCAGTCTGCAACTGCAGGCGACTATATGTTCTATGTATATGAAATGAATTTATAAAGCTTAACATGGGAATGTCTGCCTCAGCTAGATCATGAAAAATTATATTATGATGATGTATTGTATTGTATCTTATACAGGTCACCTTCCAGTTCGAAAACCTCGCATCCTCATTATAAAGCATTTCACCCGGCATCAAAGGTTTACGACCTCATGCTCTAGGAGGCAACGGTTATAGACATATTTGGGAACTTCAACCCCAATCTTATATGTCGATAAACTAGGGCTCTTAAACCACTAAAAGTGTTGTGTCATACACTAAAAGAACATGGTCAACTGATGACATCATTCCCCAAAATTTCCACCTGAAAAACCATCCAGAATTGGCCTAAACTTGACCATACTGACTGCTCCACTGTCAGGGTGTGATCCATACTAAATTCTGCACTTGCCAAGTGCGATGCATACTGATGAGGCCTTCTGTAGGATGCGATGAGAGAGGATAGACAAATGTCCGAGATAGTTTTCTAAGTGGATGCTCATGGAATCTTATAGGAACTTCTCCTATGATACTTTCCTCTTTGAATTCGCCCAAAGATGAGAAAGAGATCCAAGAAATCTCCAAGTGGAACCAAATGCAATAAGTGGAATGACACTAAAAAAAAACCAAGAGATGATTCACACCCTTGCACACATCTATAAATGGATCCCTCAGCTGAGAGATTTGGAGGCTGGAACTTTGTGATTTGTAAGGAAGTGCTGATAGTTTGTATCAGAGAAGGATCATTGTATTGTTGGTGTGATCTTGCTTTTCATGAGGTGAAGAGGGCTTTGATGCTGGGAGGATGTTGCTAGATCAGACAGCTGGGTTATAATTCTCCCTTTTATTTAATAAAGTTCTTTGAGTTTTCTTGCATACAATTGTGCAATTGTGAATGTTATTATTTGTAAATGCTATTGTATGTTCATTGTATTTCTGATTCTAAAATGCTTACGATATAATAGATCAAGATTCTTTGACGGTTCTTTGTTACTTTGTCTCTACAGATATTGTTCAAGCGGGATAAGTACGGAGAGGAGTTGCAAGCTCTATCAACGGGAGAGAGATCTAGCAGAAGATCCAGGTTGGTTCCTTTTCCTCTCTCTTATCTATCATACATAGAAGGAATCATAAATTTCTTTAAACTGTTTGTTTCTAGGGTAGCTACCAAACCTAGAGGGCTAGTCAATAAAAAAGACACTAGTTTTCCCAGAAACACACGTGCTTGGTACACGAGGATCGATAGCTATTTCGTCGGTTTGGGCTTCACCAAGAGTGACGCAGATGCGAACCTTTACCACATCATGATAGAAGGTAAACCATTGATCATTGTTCTTTATGTTGATGATCTGATTTTGACAGGTGATGATCAACTGATACAGTCTTGCAAGGAGGAACTTGCAAGAGAGTTCGATATGAAGGACATGGTCCTTATGCACTACTTTCTAGGCATGGAGGTGTGGCAGAAAGATGGAGAAGTATTTGTGTATCAAGGGAAGTATGCTGATGAGATACTCAGGTGGTTTGACATGGAGAAGTGCAAGCCCATGCAGACTCCTCTAGCTGGGAACTGGAGGAAGGAGGATGCTACTTCAAGTAAGGTAGTAGCTGCTATTGTTTATCGGTAGCTGGTGGGTTCACTTATGTATCTGGTGAACACACAACCTAACTTATGCTTTGTAGTGAACCAGCTGAGTCAAGCTATGGTTCAGTTTACCAAGCTATTTTGGAAGGCAGCAAAGCATGTGCTGAGATACCTCAGAGGCACATCTCAGGTTGGATTGTGGTAGAGACGGACAAAGAGAGTGAAGCTTCAGGGATTCACAGAAGCGGATTGGGTAGAGAGTCCATCAAACTGAAAGAGCACTTTTGGAGGAATCTTCAACTTTGGTTCAGCTGCAGTTTCCTAGTACAACAGGAAACAGAGATTAGTTGCACTTAGCTCAGCAGAGGCTGAATACATGGTTGCTAGTCAGGTTGCATGTGAGGCCATTTGGATGTAGAAGATTCTAGTGGGATTGTTTGGTCAGATGATGGATCCTATAGTGATCTACTGCGATAACCAAAGTTGTATCAAACTCTCGGAGAATCCAGTTTTTCATGACAGGTCCAAGCACATTGATATCTGGTATCACCATCTTCGAGACTATGTGGTCAAGAGGATCATGTTGTTGCTGTATGTTTCGACCGAGGAACACGATGCAGATATTTTGACTAAGGCATTGTAAAAATGCAAGTTCGAGTTCCACAGAGACACGATTGGGGTTACTGATAATCCCTTTCTTTTTGAGAGGGAGTGTTGAAAATAGCAACAAGTTCTAAAAATAGAATTGCTGAAAATAGCACTACTATAAATAGCAGTTTAGCCAGTGTTCATCTTAGAAACAATGGATGGAAAAAATGGAAGTGCTAAAAATAAAATTCTATAAATAGCATTTCGAGATACCTTGCTATTTTAGTCAGTCCTTAAACTAAGATAGTGAAGTAAAATTTGAATTTGATCTTAGCAGTTGTTTGCAAAATAATTAATTAATTCATCTTGAGTTAATTAGTTAAGGAAAATCAAACATGAAGTTTGTGTGGGGACATGCAACAGTTTCTCCATTAATTGAGGAATTTATCCATCGGTTAAAGAGATAATGATGAGATGTAATTAGTTGGCTCAATTAACTGAGTCAAGTCTAGTTAGATTAATTCAAACAATTTGTTGAATTAATGTAAGTTCAACTTGTTAACGCTTGCATGCATGTAACTATTGCACTACAAATAACTAAGTATTCTCTCATAAATAACTCATGCATGTCATTTTAGATAGAGACCCAGTTGAGATCAGATGGAGGGGCAATGTACTATCAGTTGCTAGAATATTCCATTGTGAAGATTCCTTGCATGCAAAAGGAATTCTTTCCTTGAGGATTGCGTAGTTACTTCTTCAGGCTTAGTGAGTGTGATGAGGCCAATTCACACATGTGGCTTCACTGGACCCCAAGAAAAACTCCACAAGGAAAGAGGAGGCTTGGAGGGCTTGAGGATGACATATGTCTATTCAATCTGTAAGCCATTTTGTTTGATTACGAAGAGAGCAGGATAGCTTGAGAGTTGATTCTCTTTATAACTTGAACAAGATTTCCACTTTTATGATAATATAAAGATTGTGGTTTTAGGCTGACGCTTTCCCCGTTTTATTTCTTCTGCATTACGTGTGATTGATTTCTCATTCTTATTTATATGTGTTCTCTTTATCTTTCTTAATTCGATTAAGCTTCCACAAAGTGTTGTAGAAGTAGATCCTATATTGTGTTTTAATTATATTGCATAATTTGTTGATCTATAGTGGGAATTTCTACAACATGAGAGAACCCCAACACGAAACTATTGTAGAAATTAGAAAGACCTAGAAAGTTGCAGAGTTCTGTTAGAGTGGTTGGGGTTGGCCAATCCAGAATAACTTGTATCCTGGTTGGGTCCACATAGACACCCTGATCATCAATGATGTAACCTAGGTATTGAAACTGGGTCATACAAAAAGTGCATTTCTCCAAATTTTCGCACGACTTTTGTTGTTGCAGTGTTTGGAGGACCTGGAGAGTATGGTGGAGGTATTCTTCACAAATCTCGCTAAAGATCAAGATGTCATCCAAATACACTACCACGAATGAGTTGGTTAAGGGCTACAAGATGTCTTCCGTCATCCTCATGAAGGTTGCGGGGGAATTAGTCAACCCAAAAGGCATGACTAACCATTCCAAAATTCCCTCCTTGAATTTGAGGGAAGTCTTTCACACATTGAAGGGTTCAAATGGTACATGGTGATAACATGATAGTAAACCAATCTTTCTAAAATATTTAGCCCTTTTGAGCTAGTGCAAAAGGTCATCAATATGTGGGATTAGATACCTATTCTAGATAATGATCTTATAGATAGAATGATCCATAAATAAAATATTTCAAGTATATGTTAAATGAAATATTTCAATGTCTCATATTATATAAGGTAATGTTTTTTTCCAAAGAAAAAAGGCGTAATTTTTATTAAGTGAATCAATTTTGCATTTTGTATACACAACATGAGTGTATGAAGATATTAGCTAATACATATATGATATAAATAGATACATCAAACTGAAGGGTTATGTATAAGTCTATAAACCTCCAATAAAAATATATTTGAGAAGCACAAAAAAGAATAGTTTAAGGTCTGAAATTATAAATTTAAGATCTCCATTAATAATGAAAAAGGAGACATATATAACCCCTACAGAAGAAAAAAAGATCATCAAAATTAATATGATCACACTATGAAGATAAATCCAATTGCACAATATTAGATTCCAAAAAGGCTCTACGTGAAAAGGAATCACTAATGGTGCCTCAAAACCTCAAAAATCTTCCACATACATTATTCTAGATATAGGGCCTCTTTAGATAATGATTCAGTTTTATACAAGAATGCAACATACAGATACAAAAAAAAAGAAATATATGTGGCATAAATAAAAATTCGTTTCATTAACATCAAATAACTAAAATATGCTTACATACAAAATGAAAACAAGCTAGCCAGGGAAATGGTAGCTTATCTCTGAGAAGCGATGTGGTGGTTACATGCCTCTGAACTTTGTTACAATGAGGCTCAAGGGCCCTTTTATTATTGAACAAGGGAAAACCATAAAAAACCAAAAACCTAACCACAAGAGATGGAACACCAAGAGTTTTTGGGCCCCAATGGGCTTAGTTGGGTAGCCAACTTCTCGAGGCTGTAATTTGGTCATATGATCTTTGTTTGGCGTGTACAATACCCTATTGGAAGGATCTCTCCAAGTACTATAAGATTTTCCACAGACACTTTCCTATGCGATTTCTTATAGATATGGGCCTACTACGGACCTAAGAAAATGTCATTTAGGGGGTCGAGACAACACAAGAAGTTTAGGACCCGAAAACTACTAAAAATAGTAAATGTTGCTATAATCAAGGAAACAGGTGAAACTAACATGAGGTCAACGTGGAATAAGTGGGTGTCCACTAATAACCACCTGGATCAATCCTACCCCCTTAGGAAGCAATGGTCCCCATTGAATGTAGACCCTCCATGAGGTGAAGAATTTTTTGTTGAACTTGGTCCCTCGTGAACCACTTTCCCTAGTGAGGGAGTTGGCCACTTTTACAACTCGATATAGCTAGATCCTCTGCTGATGAGTGTGTGTCTCCATGATCTTATTATTTGTGGCATGTTCAATGCAGCTTGGGTTGAGATCTATTGGTGTCAGTTGGTCAACAATGTCGGATGTGTCAAAAAATGAGGCAAAGTATGGTCATAGCTAATCCACATTGAACACTAGGTGCAGGCTAAGGAATGGTGGAATGATAAACTCAAAGGAATTATCCCCTACAACCTTGGTGATCGTGTATGGCTGATATCAGAGAGAGAGCAGTTTGTGTTGGGGTAGAGCGAGGCACTCCTTCCATGAATGTAATTTTTTTTTATCACCGACCTAGAACCTGTGTGGCACCTGACATTGAGCATGACACTGCTTGTTCTTAGAATTGGCTCAGTCCAATATCTCATAGAATTGCTTGTAGATGTGTTGAATACACATGAAGTTGTTAGACTTGTCAGCTTCAGCCTGGACATGAGACGGATATTCCTAAGTAGTTGCAAATGGTTTGTCCACATCAATGGGACATAGTGGCTAGAATCCCAACCCCACATTAAAGGGATTGTGGCCAATTGAGCTATGGAGAGCTCTATTGTAACTATGCAAGACATAATGGAGGCTTTCATCCCATGTGTGTGGATGCTTCGAAGTGTACATGTGCAAAATATGCATGATCATCCTATTGATGACCTTTGTTTGGCCATCAGTTTGGGGGTGGAAGGTCATGGAATAAGTGAGCTTGGTATCCAACATCGACTACATGCTTTGCAAAAATGTACATAGGAATTTGTTGTCCCAATCTAAGATAATGGATTGTAGGATTCCAAATTTTACCCACACATGTTCAAAGAAGAGCTTAGCAATAGCTTCTGCTATGATACTCTTCCTGCAAGTTGCCAGAATGGCCATCTTAAAGAATATATCGACGACTATGGAAACGTAGTTGTTTCCATTCTTACTAGAAGGAAGGCCTAACATCTAATCCATGGATATGGATTCCCAAGGCTGACTAGGAGTAGTCATAGGAGTATATAGGCCATTCTTCTTGATTGTTGGTATAGTAATGGTACAGGAAGTGCAGGATCTGACATACTTCCCAACAACCTATGGAAGGTTCGACCAATAAAAATACTTCCCTAGTACTGCCACTATTTTCTCTACTCCGAAATGTTGAGTGACCTAATAGTAGTTTGCCTCCAAAATCATCTCTGCTCTCTCGCTTGAAGGAACACAAACGTGTCCTAGGTGGTTTTGGGTGCAATATTTAAGGATATTTCAAGCATCCTTTTCCCCATTTTTGGCCATTTTTCCTGATTTGAACCTACAATATCCCTAGTCTAATGTCACTCCCTATGATAGAGAAGAAATATTTTCTTTGACTTATTATTATGTTATTTTCTACCAAATATTGAATGAAACGATGCTTTCTTTGGGATGAATAAATAGGGTGTCTTTGGAAGAATTCTTCAAAAAAAAAATATTTTAGGTACTACGATAGCTACTAATGGCCATGGATGAACAATTGATGTGATTCGTTGCTTCTACACATTTCAAGTTGTTGTTACACCACACATTGTCGAGACCATAGTTGTCACTTTCAAAGAAAACTATCAAAAATGCGTATAAAGTAATGAAAATGCAGGCGGTTATAATTGTGTGTCTAGATAGGTGTGGTGTAACCACAATTATCTTTATTTAAACAACTTGTAACAATTTATATCTTTTTAAATTACTTTTGTTAGCATAATCATCATGAGAATTATAGATTATAATGACTGATTTGTTTTTCCTATTTTGGGACTCTATAAAAGGATTTATAAAGAGAGCTTAGTCTCATGTAAGGAGAGACATATAGTAGGACAAAGATATCAATATTCTAATTTTTGTACTCTTCAGCCATTCTTAATACAAAGTATATCTGGTGATGTTATAGAAATTCTTATGTTGACTAAGTTTCCATTTTCTTCCTACACCTTGCTAGGGAGGAAGGGCCCTCCTCTTTAACAGGAATCGCAGTGTTTGTAGAATAGTTATTTCTTTTATGCGTTAGGTGTCAATTTCTTATTATCATTGTACATGTTTAGTGTGGGATAGATACCCTTCTACTTTCAGATTTAATGTATGTGCTATTATACATGCTAATGAATTCTATGTTATTTAATTCTTGAGAGTGTATGGCACGCCAATATTTATTATGAAGCTTTTATGAAGTGTGGATTATTTCCTTGAGGAGTGTATTTCATTCCTCTAGTGTGCCTTTTCATATCTGTAAATAGAATTTCCATTGTGCAAGAGTATTTTAATCCTTGCAAGCATGTTCAACGACATATTTTATTTTTCGTTTCATCTGTTTGTTACATGTATTAGCAAAAATAGTGTAGAAACCATTGAAATAAAACGACTTACCCTGGTTGATAATTAATGGTTTTATAAATAGTAAATTGACCAAACAAGTTGCACAATAGTACTCTAGAGGTGAAAATCATGAACTTTCTTTCCTTCCATGAGCATTTGGTATGTGTTTTCAAATTCCAAATTTCTCTTGAAAAGATGTGGCTACCTCGAAGTCTCTTATCCATAAGAGTCGAGCACAATGGTTGGTTCCATCATCGGTGGCTAGTTGAGTTAGTTTGCAACATTATTAGTGTTTCCCTTATTGTACTTAATGTTTAAATGGAACTATTGCAGATAGTAAACCATTTATGATGGAGATCATTTTGAAACTTTCCTTGCATCTGTCTGAACTATAAGGGCTAGTTTTTCAGTGTGGATGATTGTTTCCTTCCCCAAAATGTAATGCTTCCATTGTTGGCAGTTCATCTGTCTCAATATTAAAGGGTTGTTGCAAGTCTAGTAATGTGATCATTGGTTCAGTGTAGAGGCCATGCTTCAACTTGACAACTAAATTATGTTGGGTTTTAGACAAAAATAATTTTTTTGCACTCCACCCTTGGTGACTTAACTCAAAGGCCAAGTGATATGAGAGAACCCCAACAAGAACCTACTGTAGGAATTGGAAAGACCTAGAAAGTTGCGGAGCTCTGTTAGAGTGGTTGGGGTTGGCCAATCCAGAATAACTTGTATCTTGGTTGGGTCCACCTGCCACCCTGATCATCAATGATGTAACCCAGTTATTGAACATGGGTCATACAAAAAGTCCATTTCTCCAAATTGGCACACGATTTGTGATTACATAGTGTTTGGAGGACTTGGCGAATATGGTGGAGGTACTCTTCGCAACTCTGGCTAAATATCAAGATGCCATCCAAATACACTACCATGAATGAGTTGGCTAAGGGCTACAAGATGTCTTCCATCATCCTCATGAAGGTTACGGGGGAATTAGTAAACCTGAAAGGCATGACTAACCATTCAAAAAGGCCCTCCTTGAATTTGAAGGTAGTCTTTCACACATTGATGGGTTCGAATGGTACTTGGTGATGACAAGATAGTAAATCAATCTTTCTAAAATATTTTGCCCTTTTTGCAATGACCCACATATAGTAAATTAAATTTTATGAAATCAAATAAAATTAATTAAATTAAAAATTAAAAATTAAAAATTAAATAAATTAAAATTAAATCATTAAAATAAATAAATAAACTTTATTTCAAATTAAGATATTAAAAAAAATCAAATTAGATTTTGTTTATAAAAATCAACGCGTATCATACTTTGGACATGGTGATGGAGGATGTTGGTAAATGAAAACTTATAAGAAGGAAAGGGCGGTTGGAGACAGGGGAGAAAGAAAAACAGGAGAGAAGCTTATACACAGAGTCTGTTTATTATTAGGAATAGTTGGGCCTTGCTTGTTCTGAGCTTTCTGGGCACGGGGGAACAGTCTCCTTCAACTGAGAAGTTTACTAGACTGAGTAGCAAGGTCCTGCTCAGTTTGGCTGGGTGGTTTCAATATTTTGGTAATAGAAGCGGGAGCAGCTTGACGCATCATCAACCATAGGATTATAGGTAAGTACTCTCATCGGTTCTGCCAGTTAAATTTATGAAATTCAGGAAATTTTATCACAAGTTCATGATGTTTATTTCAGAAATTTTTTACTGTCTTTACAATGGTTGTTAAATTCTATACAGCCCTTAAATCAAATTTTGTAAAGTCCTTACATTTGGTATCAAAGCCCAGTTCAAACACTCAGATCTATTAAGTCTGTTAAGATAGCGTTGCATGATCTAAAACAAATAACAAAGAGTCAAAAAGTTTGTGACAAAATATTATAGAAAACCTTCAATGGCAAACATAATGAACTCTATTTAAAGAAGTAGTGATGGAAAGTGCTTCATTGTTGTACATGCATCTTCTGATTGAAGAAATGCAACAAAAACCTGCTCCATTACTAAGATACTTCTGTTTTCAGATGACTTTGAAAAAGTCCTTATCCTGGAAAGATAACTCTGTATCCGAAAAGAAGAAAAGTGATTAGTTTACATGTGCATGCTTTACCCAAGCATGGCTTTAGGCCAAGCAATACTTTCTTTAAACACTTGACTACCCCATGATGAAATTCTTCAGAAGCCTTAATGATGCGGGAGCATTCAACCCAGGAGAAATTATTGTAAATAATAGTCATAGGGGGTCAAGCATTCTAGAATTATTTTCCTAAATTACAAGTATTGATTAGATGTTTCCAAAATAAATAAATGAAAAAATAGGAAATAAGGAGTGCTTTGAGGCATAAAAGCAGTGAATGTGGGTCATTATGGGATAAGGAAAGCTTTTCTATTTTGGAACAGGGAAAAGATGGAAAAAGCCTCAAGATGCTTTTTACCATATGTATGCATTGCATGTAGACTCTTAGAACTTTTAGTTGAGTGATTCTAGATTATGCTTAGTTTTATAATTAATGAATCCTCAAAGACATTAAAGATCAGAGGGTGTGAGAGAGGGAGAGTGGGCTTAGCTAGCAAGACTATAAGTCCTCTGACAAATTGTAAGGGCCATGAACGTTGAAGATCTGGCCATGAAGAAGTTTGTAAGTATTTGTTATCTTTATGATAAGTGTGGATTTGAGATATTGGTTGCTGAACTCTGAACTTGCTTGATTGAATTATGCGCATTTATATGGGAAGTGTTATGAATTAAAGACTTATATGAAATCTAATGATGATGGCCAAATCGTTTATTATGGACATTCTTATACAAACATATTGGAATGGCGCAATTGAATTTCCTTTGATATATTTGTATTAAGCTTAGAGGGCGGACAGTGGATCCTTAAGCGCTGTATATGCATGTCTAATTTTTTTTTTTTCGGTCAAGACTAAATTGTGGATGTCCGAAGGATCGGGGTGCGTGGAATAGTGCTTCAGGTGTGGTGCCAGCTGAACTCACAACGACTGGTGTGAAGGAGTATACAGTTGTTTTATTTATAAAACAGAGTATATGATATATGAAACAGAGTATTAATTACTTTGGCAGCGTGACAATAACCAAAGGCATGGTTCGATTAAGTGATATGCACGCGGAATGTTGAAGGATTATTGTGAAACTGGTTGATTGTTGAAACAGATCTGGGCTCGATTCATATAGAAATCGGAGTGGCAATTGGCAAAATTATAGTTTTTGAAGACGAGTTCAGTGGCGATCTCTGTCTTGACCTCTGTCTTGATATCGAGTTGTTTTGATCTCGGTCTTGTTATTGAACTGTGCAATCTCTGTTAATGCTTTGATTTTAATTAATGCATCACCCATAGCGGAAATGAAAGAGTAATTGCGCGTGAAGCCGTGTCATACAGGTGCTGAATTATCCATAGATACCACTATCTATCCTACCAACGGTTCCTGCGACATGTTTTGGAAACTGTTTGTGTTGGGTTAACTTATCGGAGGACCTTATAAGTGAAATGTGCGTTTGGAGCTTCATAATTGCATCGTATTGTAGCTTTTGTTGGTGGTGTTGCATTACAGGAACTTATCAAGCTTAATTCAAGCAGTTCGTTCCTGTTTCTGGAAGATTCATATTTAATGGGATTGACTACAAGTCACAACCGCTTGCACTATAAACAAACTCATCATTGCAGCGTCAAAGTTTTCAGTGATACTTTGTATACCAGAGGCATTCTGCAGTACCTTGCTATCCCTTATGCCACATGTAAAATGTATTGAGGATACCGTGAGTTAGAGGTTGTGTCAAAGCTCGTAAGTTTGAAAAGTCTTCTTATGGTGGAGAATTAAAGCGCTTTCCATGTATGTGGATATGTGTGTGGCGGCGGGGCTTAAGTTGTAACTTTGATATAAGGTGTGAATTTGATTGCCTATAAATGAGTTTTTTTTGCTTGGTGAAAACTGAGATGTGTGTTTATTAGAAGAGTGTTGAAGATCCTGGGTTTTGCAGGCCTACCCTGCATCAGGTGGTATCAGAGCAGGAATAGCTCTCTTTGAAGATTCAAGTCCTTTTTTTTAAAGTTAATTGCATGTGATGAATGAATGTTGGATTTTGGAACTGATGAATATTGTAGCTAGGTTGCAATGATAAAGGAGTCCAGCAAGGGATTCTAAGTGAATGTGGCAGAACCTAAAGATTCAACAGAGGTTGAATAAAGTTGCAGATGAGAGAAGCCTACAGGAGTAGTAGAGGATGTTGAAAAGGTTCCAGCAGAGGACCAATGATTACCAAAAGACCAGATCCGGAGGGAAGGATTGGTGAGGTAAGTGGCAGCAAGAGAGTTTGATGTGGCAGAGGCTTCATGCAACTGATAGGTGAGAAACTCATGGCTATTGAAAGTCATAAAAGAGAGATCAGAGGTTCAGAAAGAGGCCACAAAAGAAAGAAGGAGAAATATGCCAAGACGAATGGCATAAGGCAGCAGTTGACTCAGGAAGAGTATGAGAAAGAGAAAGTTGAGATAGCAGTTCATCTTGAGCTATTGATGGAGTTATTGCAGGAAAATGTGAAAGACCAGAGACATGGTTTACTGATGAGGAAGAGAGTGAAGTGGCAGAGGCTACAACAGAAAAGAGATTTACAGATAAGCATGCAGTTAACAGGGGTGCTAAAGGAAGCAGTCAAGACTGAAAAGTCTTGTGATTTAAAAACTAATGAGTTGTGCATGTTTGCAGGTATAGAATAGGGAGATGAACAAGCTGTAGAAATTGTTCAAGAAGAGTTGAATCTGAAGGCTGTTGATGCCGAGAAAGAAGGACCAGCTGATGATGAAGATGTGGAAAATCGTGTGAAGTTTCCAAGTTCTACTCCTAAGGAAGTTGTTGAATTGTATAGAAAACTAGATCTCGAGAGAAGAGAGTTGGAAAGACATAGGACTTATGTGCAGCTGGTGAATACAAATCAGCATACTGATGTGCTGACAGAGAAAGTTAAGGAGACATCTGAACCAGAGGAAAAAGTTACAGATGAAATTGCAGATGATGAGAAAAGGAATGTTGCAGAGGGACAGGAAGTTTGGGAGGCAACAACATCCATAGTGACAGCTAGAGCAACATGTGGGGCGACATTTATGGTGGCAGCTGAGACAACGTTGGTAGCAGAAGAAGAGGCACTGATGCCTTATGATTTTTATTCTACAATTGTTTTGTGAGTACAGGTCCTATTGAAGATGCTGGGGAAAATCTGTTAGACAAATAAATTGAACTGATGAGGCAGATGATGATGAAGGAATTCTGGAAGAGACCAGTAGCAGTGAAACAAAAGAGAAGCAACAAAAGGAAGACAACAGAAGATTGCAAGAGTGCAGCTAGTGGAGCAAAGCAGCATAAGGTGTGGAGACCTGGAGAAGAACAACAGAGAGAAGCAACGGAAAATGGACAGTTGCAACACAAGATATGGGATCCAGGCAAACCTAGATCTAAATACATGATCAGGAGACCATGAAATTTTTCTACCTTGGGAGTCTGATGCGGGAGCATTCAACCCAGGAGAAATTATTGTAAATAATAGTCATAGGGGTCAAGCATTCTAGAATTATTTTCCTAAATTACAAGTATTAATTAGATGTTTCCAAAATAAATAAATGAAAAAATAGGAAATAAGGAGTGCTTTTAGGCATAAAAGTAGTGAATGTGGGTCATTATGGGATAAGGAAAGCTTTTCTATTTTGGAATAGGGAAAAGATGGAAAAATCCTCAAGATGCTTTTTACCATATGTATGCATTGCATGTAGACTCTTAGAACTTTTAGTTGAGTGATTCTAGATCATGCTTAGTTTTATAAATAATGAATCCTCAAAGACATTAAAGATCAGAGGGTGTGAGAGAGGGAGAGTAGGCTTAGCCAGCAAGACTGTAAGTCCTCTGACAAATTGTAAGGGCCATGAATGTTGAAGATCTGGCCATGAAGAAGTTTGTAAGTATTTGTTATCTTTATGATAAGTGTGGATTTGAGATATTGGTTGCTGAACTCTGAACTTGCTTGATTGAATTATGCGCATTTATATGGGAAGTGTTATGAATTAAAGACTTATATGAAATCTAATGATGATGGCCAATTCGTTTATTATGGACATTCTTATACAAACATATTGGAATGGCGCAATTGAATTTCCTTTGATATATTTGTATTAAGCTTAGAGGGCAGACAGTGGATCCGTAAGCGTTGTATATGCATGTTTAATTTTTGTTTTTGGTCAAGACTGAATTGTGGATGTCCGAAGGATCGGGGTGCTCTTATTGTGCGGAATAGTGCTTCAGGTGTGGCGCCAGTTGAACTCACAACGACTGGCGTGAAGGAGTATATAGTTGTTTTATTTATAAAACAAAGTATATGATATATAAAACAGAGTATTAATTACTTTGGCAACGTGACAATAACCAAAGGCATGGTTCGATTAAGTGATATGCCCATGGAATGTTGAAGGATTATTGTGAAACTGGTTGATTGTTGAAACAGAGCTGGGCTCGATTCATATAGAAATCAGAGTGGCAGTTGGCAAAATTATAGTTTTTGAAGACGAGTTCAGTGGCGATCTCTGTCTTGACCTCTGTCTTGATATCGAATTGTTTTGATCTCGGTCTTGTTATTGAACTTTGCAATCTCTCTTAATGCTTTGATTTTAATCAATGCATCACCCATAGCGGAAATGAAAGAGTAATTGCGCGTGAAGCCGTGTCATACAGCTGCTGAATTATCCATAGATACCGTTATCTATCCTACCAATGGTTCGTGCGCCATGCTTTGGAAACTGTTTGTGTTGGGTTAACTTATCAGAGGACCTTATAAGTGAAATGTGCGTTTGGAGCTTCAGAATTGCATCGTATTGTAGCTTTTGTTGGTGGTGTTGCATTATAGGAAGTTATCAAGCTTAATTCAAGCAGTTCGTTCCTGTTTCCAGAACATTCATATTTAATGGGATTAACTAGAAGTCACAACCGCTTGCACTATAAACAAACTCATCACTGCAGCGTACAAAGTTTTCAGTGATACTTTGTATACCAGAGGCATTCTGCAGTACCTTGCTATCCCTTATGCCACATGTAAAATGTATTGAGGATACTGTGAGTTAGAGGTTGTGTTAAAGCTCCTAAGTTTGAAAAGTCTTCTTATGGTGGAGAATTAAAGCGCTTTCCATGTATGTGGATATGTGTGTGGCGGCGGGGCTTAAGTTGTAACTTTGATATAAGGTGTGAATTTGATTGCCTATAAATGAGTTTTTTTTTTCTTGGTGAAAACTGAGATGTGTGTTTATTAGGAGAGTGTTGAAGATCCTGGGTTTTGCAGGCCTACCCTGCATCACTTAAGGTGATAGCAAAGCCCCAGAGATGTTTGAATTCCTGCCTAGAAATCTGCCATTGCCCAACAAGTAACCCAAACACTAACTCTGAAAATTTTCTTTGCTCCCGGATCTCTACAGCTACTATTACTCAACTGCTGTCTACCCAAAACTCTTGTAACCCCAGCTTCTTGGTGGCTACCTGGTGGCTTTACATGCTTCCTTGCTGGTTCCTAATGGCTGCTCGATGATCCTGGGCTGTTTCTTGGTGGCCGCAGCTTGTACAATTGCTTGTACTCTTGGAACCTTCTACTTGAGACTTGTGGTTACTATTCCTGCTGTCAAAATACCACCACAGCCGATGCCTAGTTGTTGTAATTCACAATGCTATCTGTGTATGGGTTAATTAACAAAGACTGGAAACAAAGGGCATGAACAACAGTTTTATATAACAACATTTTTTTTACATAAGACCGCTAGTCTCTAAAGGACTAGATGTTAATAGAAGAAATGATCTGCAAAGTATGCAATCATGTTATTGTAGAAATGCGCCAAGGAAACAATTTTATTTTAAATTACGGTTCAGGTGTCAAGTGATGAATTAAAGTTTAAACAAATATAATATATCATATGGTATATATATTAATCAACATAAATTAAATTGCATCAAATCTTAATGTCGGTAATATAAATATATAAAGTGGTGCATTGGTGCATCGATTATATTACACGATATATAAACAATATTCAGATTTTTTCTTTTTCTTTTTATTGCATACGATGCATATAAACTGCGTATCATAATATAAATATATATAATTAAGTTTTAATACTATATCATTGTATATATCATATGATATATTCACCATATTAAATATGTGATATAAAGTTATAAATCATCCATGGTAAAAGGCAGGAGCGTCGGGCAGGGAATTCGACCTCCCTACCATATCAACGCTTCAACTCATACAGATTTGCCAATTATGCTACATAAATGTTGGGTCGGGGTTTCGACACACCAATCTCCCCATCGTATGTACACCTTCGAATGCCAGTCTTTCCATATTGAAATTATTAAATAAATTCTTTGATATGTGAGAACCAAGAAACCAATAATGTAATATTGATATTATGGAAACTATTAACCTTTTTTATCTGAAGTCAAACGCGCTAATCCACTACACTATGTGATCCAGGTTACTCACATTTAAATTTCTCTGTCAAGGGACTCCCCTCCCGTGCCACAGGCACGACAGTCATCACTTTCTTGATGGTGGTGAAAAGAATATGATTTATATATAGTTATAGAATTGGTTATATTAGGCCATGGTTTCACATAACCTCATGTACCAAATTCCAACCTAAAGCATGTAGTTATTAAAAAAATCACAATAAGAATATATCATGTGCTAAGTTCCTTGATCACACTCTTAATATATATCTAGAGCATGTGGAACAACCTATCTTACCCTTTGTCCACACATGAGACGTTTTCCCTTAAATAAACTCTACAAAGTGTGTATTTGGATGCCACATACGTCAGGTATCTATATTATATATTGGAAGCGACATGTGTCAAGTATCTAAATTATATACGAAGTTAAAATAAGAACGGGTCACTTTTTCTATCCATAATTACATTCCATTACAATTAAATAAATGAATGATATGACTTTGATAAATAATTCGATTTAATTGTTATATGGGGATATATGGGGATTTATTAGGGGTTGCTACCGGTTTTGACCAAAAAAAAAATTGAGTTAGTAATATTTTGTAAGTTATTATTAAAAATTCAATGAGAGTCCCAAAAAATGAAATTAATATATACTATATTAACCGAGACAAAGAAATTGTTATCATCGATTATTATACTATACATTATTTAAATGGGCCTTTGGACTTAATAAAATTAATGAATTCTAATTTACCATCATATCTCTTTAGACGGGCCACATCCCAATTGCTAAAAATTATTTATTTATAATAATGAAGAAGAATATTGTTAAATTAATTAGTAAAGAACTTTATTTATTTTTAATTTATGTAAAGTAATGATATTATATTTATATTTTGTTCACTATAAATATTACATTTACAAGAAAATAGATTAAAATTAGTCCACTAATAATAAAATGATTATATTACATAGTTAGGCTATGTTGCAATGTTAAAAGAGGATTTATAAAGACTAATGTATTAGAAAAGTATTATTATGCATTAAGATAGGATTCCCTACATTAGGACAAGGAGGTTGTAAGACCACCTCCTTTGACCTCGGTACCAATAAGATCTGCCTATCTGCCTAGCAGATAAAAATAACAAAAAAACTATACCCATTTGTAAATGTGAAATTCCAAAACTATATGTTAAATCCGAATGTATAACTCAATTTTTTACAAATTTTATTATGTATACAAGAAAAATTATAATGGTAAGGACATATGAATGATGATGACAAGATTGGGTAGCATCACCATCATTAATGCCACCACCATCGTCATCACCATCTCCATCTCCATCATCATCATCTCCATCGAGACCATCATCAACACCAATCACTCCAGCACCAGAGTTGACTATGATAATGAGCTCCTTGGATGCCTTATTGGAAACATTAAAGGGGTCAACCATGGCTAAGACCAAAGTAGAACTTCAACCCTTAGCAACCAATTCAGTTGAACCAAATAATTTTAAGTATAAAAGATCAAAGGATGATATTTCTAGGGAGCTTCCGAAACTTAAACTCCCAGAATTTTCAGGAGGTCGAGCTGGAGAACGTGCTGAGGCATGGTTGGAAGGAATGAACATATGTTTTAAATTAAGAGAATATTCTTCTTCAGCAAAAACAAAAATCGTTGTATTTCAATTAAAAGAAAGTGTCTTGATTTGGTGGGGAAATCTGGAAAAACAACTACACCTTAGAACAGATAATGTCCCTTGGGAATTGTTCAAGGAAAGATTCTGCGTGAAGTATTTACTTCCATATTTTCAACAACAACAAGCCGCAACCTTTCATACATTAGTTCAAGGTAATAAAATAGTGGAGGAATATGAGATAAAGTTTATGGAGCTTGTAAAATACATTCACTACTTAGATTCTGACGAACGTCAGGCTGAACGCTTCATATTTGAGTTAAATCCTTACATCAGGGCCTTAGTGAGCATGTGGAAAACATCATCAATAGTTGAGGTGGTAGAATGTGGCCATTATGTAGAAGAACATCTAGGAATCAAAAAGGCTGTAGGGCCAATAGAACCTTTACAATCAGGATTTCTAGGAAAGACTCCCCGAAATTTCTTCAGGGGAGGTAGCTCAAGGCCACCTTATGGTAATAGATTTACCACAAGAAATGTAGGAATAGGAACTCCCATGGTAGTTAATACTATAGACGTTGAATCATCAAACACCAGTCCATGGAAATCTCATGGAACTGCTAATAGAGGAAGAAATTCGAGAGGAAGCAACATGAGAGGATAAAGTTGTTTATCTAGAAATTCACGTCCTGATTCAAGAGGACCAACACAGGCTAATTGTTGGGGACGTGGAGGACCGCATTTTCAATGTGATTTTCTAGAAGCTTCATCAAGTATATTTCATAGGACTGGAAAGGAACCAATATCAAATAACCAAGGCAATCATAGAATTCATGCATTAGTCAACAACGATCAAGTAGCACATCAATCCACTGTAGTGGAATCTTCAAGTATTATTAATGGTATAAAACTCAAAATCTTATTTGATACTAGTGCCATAGATAATTTCATTTCATCATATGCATTAAACAAATGTGGGTTGGTAGCTCACAAACAAAATGATTTCAGACAGGTAGAAATGGCCTCAGGAGACCTCCAATCTGTAGACTTAAGTGTGGATCAATGCAAAATTGACCTAGGGGTCTGTCTGACTAAATTAAAATTTTATGTCATAGCTTTAGCAACATATGATCTTGTCATATGTATGGATTGGCTGGAAGCTCATCAAGCTTGGGTAGACTGTTATGGGAAAAGAATTCTAGGTATAAATGATGAAGGAAGCGATCCAAATTCAAGGAATCAAGAGAAAAGTACCTTTACACTACATATCAGCAATGAAAATGAAGCGTTTCTTAAGAAAAGGTTGTCAGGCATATGTAATTCAAGAAGTAAAGAAAAAGGACCATGCTTAGAACAATATCCGGTATTAGCCAAATTTCTCGATGTATTTCCAAAGGAACTACCAGGATTACCCCCTAAAAGAGAGCTAGATCTCACAATAGAATTGAAACTTGGTACTCAACCAATCTCTAAAACACCTTATAGAATGATAGTTCCAGAACTTCAAGAATTACAAATTCAATTGAAGGAACTATTGGATATAGGACATATTCGACCCAGTATATCACCTTGGGGTGTTCCTATAATTTTTTTCAAGAAGAAAGATGGATCCTTAAGAATATGCATAGATTATCGAGACTTGAATTGAGCTATAGTAAAGAATTGATATCCTATGCCTCGAATTGATGATCTTTTCAATGAAATGAAAGGAGCTGCTATTTTCAAAAATTGATCTTTGATCAGGCTGTTATCAACTAAGGATTTCTGAAAGTGATATTTCTAAGACTATATTCCGGACATGTTTTGGAAATTATAAATTTATTGTGGTACCATTTGGATTAACAAATTCACCAGCAGTATTCATGAATCATATGAACAATGTTTTCCACAAATATCTTGATCAATTTGTACAAGTCTTTTTAGATGATATACTCATCTATTCCAAAAATGAGAAAGAGCATGAAGATCATTTATGAATAGTGTTGTCATGCCTTAGAAAACATCAGTTGTATGGAAAATTATCTAAGTGTTCGTTCTTTCAGGAAACGATTCATTACTTAGGTCATATCATATCAGGTGAAGGGATTTTAGTAGACCTTGAGAAGGTAAAAGCAATCATGGAATGGCCAATACCAAAAAACGCACATGAAGTATGATGCTTTATGGGTTTAGCCAGTTACTACCAAAGATTTGTGGAGGGATTCTCCAAAATTGCAAACTCGATTACAACCCTTCAACGTAAAGGTGTTAAGTATGAATGGACTGAGGAATGTAATAAAGCATTCTCTGAACTCAAAAGACTACTAACCAGTGCACCAATCTTAAGAGTCCTTGATATGGACAAAAATTTTACAATATGTACTAATGCATCCAAACAAAGGCTAGGTGCAGTATTGATGCATGATAGAGGAGTAACAGCGTATGTCTCAAGAAAGTTAAAGCCTGATGAAGAACTCTATGCTACTCATGATCTAGAGTTAGCCATTGTAGTGCTAAATTTAAAGATATGGAGACATTATCTAGTGGGGCGAGGTTTTACACTTAAAAGCAACCATCAAAGTCTACAATATTTGTTCACCCAAAGAGACTTAAATGCTATACAAAGATGATGGAGTGAATTCCTAAGTGAATATGACTATGGAATATCATATATTAAGGGAAAAGAAAATGTAGTAGCAGATGCTTTAAGCAGAAGACCATAGATAGTTTCTCTCTTACCTATCAAAGTAGACTTAAGGCAACGAGTACTAGAATATCTCATAAAAGATGATTGCTATTTAAAGGTGAGATCTAGTCTTGAGAGTAAATGGCCAAAAGAATCTAAGTCTGAAGGATATGAACCAGAAGATGATGGAATCTTACAATTCCATGGAAGGATGTATATTCTTGATAATAGGGATCTTCAAGATACTATCCTTAAGGAAGCCCACAGAGCAGTGTATTGTGCACATCCTGGAGTAAAGAAAATGTATGTGGATACCAAAAACTCTTCTTCTGGTCGGGCATGAAACGTGATATCGTTCAATTCATTGCAAGACGTTTGGAATGTCAACAAGTAAAAGAAAATAATTGTCATCCAGCGGGTCTTTTACAACCTCATGACATTCCTATGACCAAATGGGAGATATTTCTATGGATTTTATCACTGGTCTACCTCTTACTTCTCAAAGACATAATGCCACTTTGGTAGTAGTGGATAAATTAATGAAAAGCGCCCATTTCATTCCCGTAAGAGATACTTATGACGTTACTGATGTAGATCGAGTATTCATAAATGAAATTATCAGATTTCATGGAGTACCTAAGAAGATTATATCAGACAAAGATTCTCGATTCACTTCAAGATTCTGGACTTGCATGCGTTAGCCTTAGGAACTCAATTAAATTTAAGCATAGCTTATCATCCTGAAACTGATGGGAAAATAGAAAGGGTAAGTCAATTACTTGAAGATATGTTGAGGATGTATGTTATGGATCAGCAATCACACTAGGAAATGTACTTATCCTTAGGAAAATTTGCATACAATAACAGTTAGCACAACTCAATTAGAATGCCTCCATTTGAAGCATTATATGGCAGACCTTGTAGAACACCATTAATTTGGGATAGATTAGAAGATCCGGTAGTAGTAGGACCAGAATTAATCCAAGAAATGGAGGAGCAGGTAAAACAAATTAGGCAATGATTAAAAGAAGCATAGGATAGACAAAAGATTTATAATGATGCTCATAGAACTGATAGGAAGTATGAAGTAGGGGATCAGGTTTTCATCCACATCAAACCGAATAAAAGCACTATTCGATTCGGAAAAGGGAAAAATTTGTCACCCCAATTTATTAGACCATTTAAATTCATGGAAAGAGTTGGACATATCACCTATCATCTTGCACTACCACTCCACTTGCATAAAGTTCATAATGTATTTCACATATCTGTATGAAGGCACTATATAGCTGATCAATCTCATAACCTTCAATGGAAGGAACTATAAGTATTAGACGAAGGAACCATATCAGTTGAACCATTATGTATACTGGAACGTAGAGTTCGACAACTCAGAAATCATCTAGTAGACCAAGTTAAGGTCCTAGATCAACTGCTTAGGAAGATACAGAGAACATATGTCAAAAATACGCCAATCTGTGTCAATTTTGAAGAACTTTAAACTATGTTTTGTATATATTTACTTTACTATAAATCAGAGACTCATAACCATTTTTGAATGACCATATATAAACATGAACTTTTATGACATAATATCTATTTAATTATGCTAGTATATGGATACCAAAACAGAATATGTTATTGATCTTACTAAATTATAGTTGTCAAAGTAAAGTTTAAATATTTGAGTAATTTTGCTTCTAATGAGAATTAAGATATTATAATTTTGTTTTATTTATGCATATCAATATGATTGATGAGATAGAAATCAAAGAATGATTACATTTTTATATGAAAACTACTGACATGAAATAGATTATGGAAAAGTGTGTTATACTGTAGATGACATGTATGAAATATACATAAGCTATGTGTTTTTTAATATGTTAATGAACATTTTATAAATGCATGGACAGGTGTTTATGATTATAGATAATATCCATTACCAAAATGACCATGTGATGACAGAAACTTCAGAACAATTAAGGCTCAAAGAGATTCCATGATAGGGTATTAACCCTAATTCTATTGGGAGAGATGGAGGTGTTGCCCACCATTTATCCTTCGAACCCTGGAGTCATGGGAGGACTGTGCGAGTCATGCTCCCTTAGATGTGTGATGATGACTGCCAGATTCCTACTAGGGATCAGGTCGATATAGCTAATGTTGTCATCCTTGGAGTTTATGAATGGTTAGGTCAGTATAACTGACACCATGCCATACTCTAGTAGAGGACGGATAGGATGGGAGTGGAAGGGATTAGGAAGAATAGGATGATTATAGAATAGCTAAAAATCAACTGAGGCAGAAAATGAATATTATAGTTGTAAAATATTAAAAATATTAAAGAAAACAAATTCAATTTTGTAGTATAAAGATCTATATACTCATAATAATCATTAATATATTTTATAAACCCTAACTTCAAGGCGAATTTTTTGGAAGGAGGGATGTATGTAATGACCCACTTATAGTAAATTAAAGTTTATGAAATCAAACAAAATTAATTAAATTAAAAATTAAATAAATTAAAATTAAATTATTAAAATAAATAAATAAACTTTATTTCAATTAAGATATTAAAAAAAAAAAAATCATATTTTGTTTATAAAAATCAACATGTATCATACTTTGGACACGATGATGGAGGATGTCGGTAAATGAAAACTTATAGGAAGGAAAGGACAGTTGGAGGCAGGGGAGAAAGAAAATAAGGAGAAAAGCTTATACATAGAGTTTGTTATACACAGAGTTGATTTATCATTAGGAATAGTTGGGCCTTGCTTGTTTTGAGGTTTCTAGGCACAGGGGAACAGTCTCCTTCAACTGAGAAGTTTACTGGACTGAGTAGCGAGGTTCTACTCAATTTGGCTAGGTGGTTTCGGTCTTTTGGTAACATAAGCGGGAGTAACTTGAGGCATCATCAATCTTAGGATTACAGGTAAGTACTCTCATTCATTATGCCAGTTAAATTTATAAAATTCAAGAAATTTTATCATAGGTTCATGATGTTTATTTCAAAAAAATTTTATTGTCTTTAAAATGGCTGTTAAATTCTGTATAGTCCTTACATAAAATTCTGTAAATTCCTTCCACTTTTGAGCTAGTCCAAAAGGTCATCAATATGTGGGATTGGATACCTATTCCAGATAGTGATGTTATCTAATGCTCGATAGTCAATACAAAGTTTCTAGGTATTGTCCTTATTCTGCACTAACACGATCGAGCTCTCAAAGGGTGATGAACCTGGCCTGATGTGCCCTTTCTACAAAATCTCTTGAATCTTCCTCTTGATTTCATCATCCTACATAGGAGAGTGTCAATAAATCAACTCGCTTTGTAGTGGCGCACCCGGAATCAAATTGATGTGGTGCTTGACTAGATAGTGTAGAGGTACCCCTGTGGGTGAGGTGAATATGTCCCTATACTCCTCCACAATTTTGTCCCTCTATTGTTTGCATGCAAAGGAGCCTTGTCCGAAGGCCATGGAGGTGGCCATAATATTCTTCTTTCCCTTAGGGTGAATCATAAGGAAGACAAATTTTCCAATCTGGGAAATGATCTTACTACATTTCATCACAGTGATCAAAGAGATGGTGGTAGGCAATGCTACCTTTAGTATCATGTATAAATTATTTCTCAAGGAAATGATAATAGTGTGAGTCCTAGAATCATACACAACATGACACTTCTAGAAGTCTGGTTGACCTAATAATACATCACAAACTTCAAGAGGAGTAACATCAAGTAGTACCTCATCTGTGAAGGGATTGATGTTGTAGGGAAGGCAATATTGTTAGCTGATGTGGAGATCTCGTCTTCGGTGAATCCATTAGATGGTGAATGAATACGAGTGTAGTGTGGTCGATAGGCTGAACTACTTCATGAATTCTATCAAAATGAGGTTCTTTTGGGTTTTTCCATTGACAAGGAACTACAACGGAGAACCCTTCACCCACATCTATGAGTGGAAGAGTCGCTCCCCCTCCTCTGGATCTTTGGGATGAATCTTTTGAATCTTAGTGGTGGAAACAGTGGCACTGGATCTGCATTAATAATATACTTCCCTTTATTAGTCCCCTTCTTGGGTTCTAACTCAGGATTAGAACATGCATTTGATTCGAAAGCCTTCAACTCAGCCACTAGTGACTCCTTGGCTCAACACTCACTTGTGTTGTGAGTGGGACTTTTATGGAAATCACACCATTTCCCTATGTCCTTCTTTGTCTTTGTTGTGTTGTTATTTTCTTACACCTTCGATAGGTTGTCCTAGGTTACCATGCCTTGGCTTTGTCCTTTTTCTATGGTTTGGGGGTTCCTTTCCCTTACTTTGCATTTACAGATCTAAAGTATCATTTCTTTTGTTTAAATTTATGCTTGATCTTGAGAACATATTAATAAATGATGCTAAGAGAGGAAATGTCTAGGAACTCCATTTCATCTTGGATAAACTTGTGTAGGCATTCACAATACTTGAATACCAAATTTCGCTTAGAATCCTTGATACCCAACTTGGCACGAAGGGTATGAAAATATTTGTGAACTCCAACACATCTTGATCCTTTCCATGCCACAGTTTGATCCACATTATGTATTTATCTTCATATCTCCTAAGAGAGTAATATTATTCCTTGATGGCATATCAAAAAGAATTCTAAGTGGATGCGGTTGAAAATAGTGAAGGTTCCCTCTTATCCTTTTGTTCATAGTAGGTTTCCCACTAGTCTTTGACATGGGGGGCAGCTTTGAGAAGTAAAAAAGTAATATTTTATCGATTGGAAAAGTCATGAACTAAAAAATATCCTTCCAACAGATTCAAACATCTATCTATGCCATCTACATCTATCTGGAATTCAAATATGGGAATGTCAAAGTTGAATTGTACCTTAAAGGGAGTGGTGCCTCGAGAGTGGTCGCATAATGAAGATGCATCGCTTGTGAGTAGCTACCAAAGGATCTGGGAAAAATGATCCATAATTGCGTTTCAGTATCGCTCAAGGGATTCTTTGAGAAATATTTTGAAAGGATCTCCTACTCTCTCGTATTTATTTTCTTCCACCATGGGAACTTGTCAAGGTTTACGAGGTTGGTCTTGCAAAGTTTCAACTAGTTCAATCCCTAACTCCTTATACCCTGACCTCGTTGGGGACATGCAAAGAAAAATAGAGAAATAGTAGACCGCTTTGATACCACTGATCCTGACTTATACAAGAACGAAACATAATATAAATATAAACATAAATGAAAAGTTGCAGCAGAATTAAAACTTTGTTTCACTAATATCAAATAGCTAAAATATGCTTACATACATAATGGAAATGAACTAGCTCGGGTGATGGTATCTTATCTATGAGAAGAGATGTAGTAGCTACATGGCTCTGAACTATGTTACAATAAGGCTAAATGGCCTTTTGATTAATTAACAACAAGGGAAAACCCTAAACAACCAAAACCCTAACCCTAGGAGATAGAATGCGAAGAGTTTGTGGGAATTGTTGGGGTTAGTTGGGTAGCCAACTTCTTGGGGTCGTGACTTTTTCATATGATCTTCATTAGGTGTGTATAATATTTTATTGGAAATATATCTCTGAGTACTATAGGATTTTACATAGGCCCTTCCCTATGGCTATGGGAATGCTGTGGAACTCAAAAAAACGTTAGTTAAGGGGTTGAAACAACTCCATAAGTTCAAGACCCAAAAAACTACTAAAAATAGTAAATGCTACTATGATCGAGGAAACAAACGAAACTAATTGGAGGTCTAGGTGGAATAGGCATGTGACCACCAATATCTGCTTTTAATAGATAACCTATCTACTACCTGGTTTGTGTTTCATGTATATATGATGACATGAGAAATAAATAATGTTTTTTAAGCTACAAAGCTTCATCCAAAATAAGACACAAATATTTCTACAGGTTTATGAATAGTTCATATAGTTAACCACAAATATTGAATCACCAAAACATTTTATATATGTGATCCCCCTCTTAATAGAAAATGAAAGAAGGATTATGCAAGACAATAACTCAACATGATTATTGGAGCCTAGACCAAAACCCATGGAGACATAAAAGGAAAGCATATTAGAAATGGGAAAGACGAAACCACTCTACTTTTTTCTTCAAAATCAACTGAAGCCCCATCAGAAAAATCCAACGGAATCAACTGATCCAGTTTTTTAGCATGAATTTCCCAAACTCTTCGAACATATTTGTCTTGAGGGAAATACCGAAGGATAAGAATTACCTTAGCTACGATAACCCTTGTAGAAGAGACTTCATTTTCTAAGATGAGACAATTTTTGGTAATCCAAGTCCCCCAAAATGTAATCAAATGGAGGAATTTGAAGATGTGAGAAGAAGGGATAGCTAAATTTTCCATGCCACTTCAATAGATTGACCAATGTCCAAGCCTACTTGTTCCACAATTCTTATACATTGGGCCCATATTTGTTGGCAGAAAGGGCAATATATAAATAGAAGTAAAATATTTTCATTAGCATTTTAACAAAGAGCACACCAACTAGGCCCATCATAAAATAATTTATGAAGGATGTCCCTTGTAGGGACTTTTTTATTAATGATGTAGCATATGAGAATGCTATCTTTCAATGGGAAACAAGATTTCCATGTACTTTCCCCCACCATTTAGGAACAACAAGAAAACGTTATAATTTATGAATATATAACTTGCCTTGGCAGAGTATATGCCACTCAGAGCCACATTCCAAAATATTTCATCCTCCCTATCAAAAAAGAAAACATGACCAACATTAAGAGCCCTTATACAATTATTCCAAGAATCCATAAAATTATCAAGAATGTCCAATTCAGTTGAAGATTTCCATCCTTTCCTATAGATGGAAGTTGAAGTTGGATTTTCAATATCAACCATCATTAAGATATGCCTGTCCCTGAGAAATTAAATTAAGGGAGGAGGAAGAAGCTTATCACGACCACAACTAGGCCATGGACCTTAGTGAATGAGGGATTGAGCACCTGAGCCAACTTTCTAAGTGATACCCTTGCGAATGATTTCAAAATTGTTTGATATAGCCCTTAAGATAATAAAAGTAATTCCTTGGGGATTATCAGACCTGTGAACCCAATCATCCACCAATAGGGGAGAAATTTACTTGTCAATAACAACCACACTTCATAATCTCTGAGTTGATAATAAACACTAGTTACCTTTTACAACCAAAGATTGTGAGGACATAAAGATATTCTTTAGCCTCCAATCACCCAGTTCCTTTGGTTTTACAGTCTCTTCCTAGCCTATGCATGGAAGGACCACCTCCTCTTTAGATCTAAACCACAAAAATTTATAGCCAACACATCTGATACACTCTAGGACACATTCTGAGATCCATGCCAATGAAGAGTGATGAATAAGATAGCTACGAGAACTACTTTAATAAGAAAAATATACCTAGCCATATAAAGCCATATATGGCTCCAAATTTTGATACGCTTTTGAACTTTTTAAATCAAACAATTTGAGTACAACATTCGGTAGATTGTAACATCATCAGGTTAAAATTTCATGTAATGAAGTTAATAAAGGAAAAAATAATATGAAGGCCATAGGACATGTATTCCAAGATGAATTTTGGGAAAAACATCCTAGTGGGTGTTAATTTGGTTTATTATGGGTAAGAAAATTCGCAAAGCCAATGGAAAAGGAATTGAAAAGGAAAAGACGCATTAATGGGCATTTATTTATGAAAATAATGGAAAATAAGAGAAAATGAATGTGAAAGGTCATGAGTCACATGTGAGGAGGAAAATGAAGGGAAAATAGAGGAAATTGAATAAAATAGAGGCCTCGTTGATAGAAAAGGATTATGAGGATCAGTTCAAATCTTTTTTAGTTCAGTTTTGGAACTCTCTCTATTCTCTCTATTATCTCATACTCTTGCACAATTAGAGGATTCTTGGAGCACCCTAGCATTGGAGAAAGGAAGCCCAAGGAAGGACAAGAAAACAAAGGGAAGAAAATATCAAGCAAGGAAGAGTTGGATCAAGAGGACACAACAAGATTACTCTGTAGGTATTGAGTTACATGTATGATTCCCTTGCTAGTTTGGACATGCATGGTAAATGCATGTGTGTATTCGGTACTCTTACTATCATGGGTTTTTCTAGGTGTAGTAGTGGTTTTAACTTTTCCTTTCCATTTCTAGATAGCCATGGTGCGATGGGGTTCTTTCATTAGTTTAGATTTGGATTGTTGAATGGTTTTGGAACTTGGTGAGGTGGTCTTAAGAAAATTACCAAGCACCTAGGAATCCCTTACTTATAATGGTAATATTGTGGTAAAGCTTGAGGTTGGATATGGTAAAATTCCTCAAGGTGTTGGTGAACAAATCTAAAGGCATCCAATATTTTTTACCGTCAAGTGATCCCTTGACCAATTTTGATAGGACTGTAGTAAAGCCTGGGAGTGTATGCTTTTGTTTGGGCCTAGGAATCCCTTGACCAATAACAGAGGGATTGTAGTAAAGCTTTTTTGTATAGGTGAGGGTTTGGGTCTAGGATTCCCTTGACTGGTCTTAGAGGGATCATGGTAAAGCCTAAGGAAGCCCTGGTTTCTTTCTTTTGAGTACCACATTCATGCTTGGAATATGGCATAGGGGTGATTAGCTGAAAGAAAATTTTTGTTTTGCCCAATATATGGTCAAGTTGTACATGGAAGTCCATGACTTGGTTTCCTTTTGCATGTGTTAATAATATCTCTTTTCCTCTTGTATTTCATGAATATTTATACTTTTATTATCTAGAGTTGATGGATATTCTATTATTGTTATTATTTTGGTTATAGGTTGGTTCTAAGCATGGTTTTATGACAGAGCTTAGTTATGGCTCTCTTCATGTCTTGATTAGTAAATGAATTGTTAATGAAAATATGTCCTAATATATGTATTACATCTATTGTGAGAGGGCATCAAACCTTCTTGAAAATTCTCAAATAAGTATGAGACCCCTATGCTCAGATATGTAATTATGACCTATAGATATCATGTTCACTAGGTGTTTGATGAAATGTCTCTCATGGTTAGGCCTTGTAGGTCAACTTCTTGTCTATGTTTTTCATTACTAGCTTTGTGCTTGTGCCATTCATCATGTTGGAAAGTTATATCAAGTTGTGGGTAGAGGTCTCAATTGTAGCCCTAAAAAAGTGGTTAAGATCTTAGGGTCACATGCAAGGAACTGAGTAATTTAGTGTACAGTCGCTTGGAAGCGAGGTCATCCATGCGACCAGAGGCTTACAGCCACTAGATTTCCTTGTTATGGAATAAATTAGGAGTCTATGTTACTGAAAAACAATCTAGCTCAAGGGTTGGGCACATTGAGTGGTTTTTTAGCTTCTAAGGGTCTTGTAGCTCCTGAGGGAGGGTAGTAAAGTTTTAGCTTGTCGATTCCACTTCTTTAACTGTCCCTAGGAGGTTGAGTCATATCATAGTAACTCTTCACCACATATTTTCCCCAGTGAACTCAGGTAAGTGTGGGGGGAGGGTGTTGAAAGGTGGTATCAAAGTAGGTTGTGCTCTCTTTGGTTGATATCTGATACCACAGAGTGGTATTAGAGCATTGTTTAATACTAGGATTGGATGGGTGAAATGTGTTTTTCTGCACGCATGTTAGTTGTAACTGTGCTTGTTATGTAGGTATATATATATTATTATATAGATATTTTTTATGCAAGCATTATTATGGTTATGGTTTTCATGTATGAGGTCATGGCATGCATTTGGTATTGTCATGCATGATCTCCATATATTTTTATGATTTTGATTATACATGTGTTGTGCCAATTTGGTTGATCTTGCAAATGAGATAGCCTCCACTGCAATATATAGAGGTATATTGGTTATGTTTATGTTTGGTTCATCTACCATAATATATGTGTAGGAGGAAGAGGATCAAATATGACTAGAAAAAAGGTGGATTACAGTTCACAAGACTCTCCCTACAAACCAGATGAGCAACATGGTGATGGGTACTCTCCTAACATAACAAACACTTTGAGAATTTTGAAAGCAGAATAAGAAGTTGCAAAGAAGATAATGACAAAATCATTTAGTCACATTAGAGTTTTTCTAGGACACAGAAGAAACAACTAGAGGTGAATGCAGTTATCCTTCAGAGTTTTTCAGACTTGCATATATATGGATTTCCTAGGATTAGTCATGGATAGGAGGACATGACTAATGGACCATATGGTATCCAATCTCATGGCGGGCATAGGTCAGATAGAGATGACATCACCAAAGATGACAGGTTCATGGATACGCCTGACAAGAAAGGTAGTGGACATGGGTTCTACTCTAGTTCTAGTTTAGACATGTATCATGGTCATCATCACTATCATCCTTACAAGATGAGTGAAAGGGGATATTTGAAAGATGAGTTTTATAAATCCAAGCCACCTACATTTGATGGATAATTGAAGAAATTGGAAGATGAAAATGCAAGGTATCTTAGAATGAATAAGTTCTTCAAGTTGCATGATTACACCAATAACATGAAGGCCATGATAATTATTTTTAGCCTCAAAGTGAAAGAAAACATTTGGTGGGAAGATGTGAAGCGTGTAAGGGACATCACGATAGAGGATTTGAGTTGGCATGAATTCAAGCAACTCTTCGAGAAGAAGTATTTTTCAAATAGGTACTACGAAAGTAAGGCCAACGAGTTACACAAGCTAAAGATGGGATCAATGATAGATGAGGAGTACACAACTAAGTTCCTATAGTTACTGAGGTATGTACCATATCTGAAGGATTAGAAAGAAAAATTTAAGAGATTTGTCAGTGGGTTGTCATTAACATTCAAATATCGGATTGTGTATGATAAGCCTTAGTCACATGAATAAGTAATTGGGAAATTGAAGCACTTTTATGAGAAATAAAATCATAAGACCCAATCTAAGAAATGTTGAAAATGGAATGAAAAGACTAAAGGTAGATGACCACTGAAGAAAACAAGACCTCAGGATGCAGGTGAGAAAGAGAATGTTGTTCCTTAAAATAATTTTGTTCCAGTTGAGAAGGGAGATGGTTCGAAGCTTGGAGAGTAGAAGAATAGATGTGGCAGTAGGGGACAATTGCATTGTTGGATATGTGGCAAGGATCATATCGAGAAGGATTTTTAGTTGTATCAGGGTGGTAGGTCTCAAATCTACAATGCACAGGAATTGCAGATAGTTTGGGATGTTTGCTAGAGAATAACTCGAATCTATGCATCATTGGATAATAGGAAGGCATATCACCAAGCATCTATTATCAAGATATAGGGTAAGCTTTGTGATCAATCTATTTCTATTTTTATTAACTCGTGATCTAATTATAGTTATGTTAACCCTGACGTGGTGGATAAGTGTGGTTTGATAAAACAAGGACATGGAGAGTCTTGGTTAGTGTAGTTGGTTACAGGTACCAAGAAGAGAGTTCATCATTGGGTAAGATCTTGTGCATTTTGATTGAATGGTATGTCTACATCAGTGCATCTGAATGTACTTCCATTGGGATCATACAATATGATTCTAGGTATAGATTGATTGTATCTTCATAGGACTAAGGTGGATTACTATGAAATGTACATTGAGTGTTTGGATGACAATGGAGAACAAAGAATCTTGAAGGGTAAGAAGAAGGAAACATCATTTAGAATGGTTACAACTATGCAGGTGAAGCGTAGTCATAGGAAAGGATGTGTGTTATTTGCAATTCATTTCTCGATTGATAAAGTTAAGGACATTGAGGATGCAAAATTATTGAAGAGGCACTTGGTGCTGCAACAGTTTCAAGACATTCTTCCAGTAGAGATTTTAGATTTGTTGCCTCATAGGGAAGTGGACATTTCTATTGAGTCAATACTATGGGCAACACCAACATCAAAGGAACCATATAGGATGAGCACTCCAGATTTATTGGAATTGAAGTTGCAGTTGAAGGAAATACTTGACAAGGGATACATAAGGCCAATTGTATCTCCTTGGGGTGCACCAATGTTGTTTGTGAAGAAGAAGGATGGTACTCTCGCGTTGTGTATCAATTATAGGAATTTGAACAATGTGACAATCAAGAATAGGTATCTATTGTTGAGGATCGATTATTTATTTGACTAGTTTAAGGGAGAATTAGTGTTCTTGAAGATTGACTTAAGATCCAGATATCATCTTTTACGCATCAAAGAAGAGGACATCTACAAGATTTATTTATGGACTAGGTATGGGAATTATGAATTTGTTGTAGTTCCTTGTGGTTTGACTAATTTTCCAAATACTTTCATGTGTTTGATGAATAGTGTGTTGCATCCTTATATAGAAAAGTTTGTGATTGTATTCATTGATGACATTGATATATTCTAAGAATGAGGAAATGGCATACCAAAAATTTAGCAGCAGTATTTATATTGATAAGAGATCATTAGTTGTATGCCAAGATTAGCAAGTGTAGTTTTTTTCAGACAAAGGTACATTACTTACTACATGTTTTTTCCAAGGAAGGAATAATAGTGGATCAGGAAAAGATCAAAGCTATCATGGAGTGGCCAACTCCTAGGAATGGGGCTGAGGTCAGATCATTCATGGGGTTAGTAGGTTACTACAGTAGGTTCATCGAGAACTTTCAGAGATTGTTTATCCTATTACATCATTGCAGAGGAAAGGAAATAAATTTGAATGGACAAAGGAATTTGTAGCATGTTTTGAGTAGTTGAAGTGACTTCTCACAAATGCTCTAGTTCTAAATATTACATATCCAGATAAATCGTTTATGGCATGTACAAATTCTTGCAAGAGAGGACTTGGTGGAGTCCTGATGTAGTAGGGATAGGTGGTATGCTATGAGTCAAGGAAACTAAATGAGCATGAGTAGAATTATGTGACACATGATCTTGAGTTGGAAGTGGTCATTCATGCATTGAACATGTGGAGGCACTATCTTCGTGGGAGGATGTTAATTTTGATGAGTGATCACAGTGGGATGAGCTACTTATTTGAACAATTGAATATGAATGCTAGGAAAGCTACATGATTGGCTACAAGTAGTGACTTTTACTTCAAGATCAGGTACATTAAGGGAAAAGAGAATAGGGTTGCAGATGCTCTTAGTAGAAGAATACATGTGAATCACATATAAATTATGAGTTCATATGGGAAAGACTTACAGGATCGTATCTTACAGGCATGACAACATGATGAAAGGTGTAGGGAGCTTAGGCACAAATTACAACAGGAGGGTACAAGTGAGTAGGATGTGGATTATCATCTCATGGCAAATGGTTTGGTTAGATTTAGGGACAAGATCTATGTGCGAAAAAACAGTGAGATCAAGAAAAACTTATCTTGTAGGAATTTCATGTTAAGTTCTATTCAAGTCACTTGGGACATCATAAGACATTGAAAATGGTTAAGAAATTCTACTATTTTATGAATCTCAAGAAAGAGGTAGCTGATTTTGTCACAAGGTGTTTGGATTGTCAACATGTAAAGGGATAGTGTAAGCATCTAGGTGGTCCACAACAATTGATTCTAATTTTGGAGTGTAAATTTGAGGTCATCTCCAAGGATTTCATCACAAATTTATCAAGGACATCCAAACAACATGATTTTATCATGTTTTTGGTTGACAACTTGACTAAGGTAGCTCACTTCATAGCGGTTAGGTCTACTTATTCAGCCAGTGAGGTAGCATAAGTCTTCATAAATGATATAGTGAGATTACATGGTATTACTAAGAATATTGTATCAGACAGAGATGTCAAGTTCACTTCCAGGTTGTGAAAGGAATTATTTGCAAGTTTGGGTACACATTTGGCCTTCATTACAACTTACCATATACAAATAGATGGAAAGATAGAGAGGGTTAACAAGATTATGTGGGAGATGTTGAGAATCTATGTTCTACACCAATAGAGGAGGTGGGAGGAATATCCTCCACTAGTAGAATTTGCTTACAACAATGGGTATTAGGAGCCACTGAGGATGAGTCTGCTTGGGGCACTTTGTGGGAAGAGTTTTAATATGCCCATCAGCTGGAGTGATCTAGTGAACATGATGTTGATAGAACCAAACATGTTGGCAGATATGGAATGGGAAATGCAGGTTATCAAGAACAATATAAAGGTAGCACAGGATAGGTAGAATATTTGTGTAGATCAGAATGGGGTATTTAATTAGTTTTGGGTTGGGGAGCATGTGTACTTATGCATCAAACCCAAGAGGAGCTCCTTGAGAATTGGATCATGTGCAAAGTCGGCACCTCGGTATTGTGGAGCTTTTGAGATTCTTGAGAGGATTGGAATAGTGGCATATAGACTTTCACTACCTCCAGCAAGGAAATTCCATGATGTTTTCCATGTTTCATTGCTTAAAATATATGTGAAATATGTTGATCATATGCTTGATTGGTCTATACTGTAGGTGGATCCAAAAGGAGAATTCCAGTTGGAACTTCAATCCATTTTGAAACATAAATAACTCATGCTCTCGAACTAGGCAATCAAGAAAGTTAAAGTGCAATGGAAGCAATTTGGGCCTGATGAAGCTACATGGGAGATGGTTGGTCAAATGTATGCTATGTATCCTTCATTATTTTCTGGTGAAGGAAAATGGGTTTTGGTATATGTACATAATTATGTATGGTTGTGATTGTAAATACCACAACAAGCTTTGTTATAAAGCTCCAATAAGTGCTATGGTTGTCATGCTGTTATGTTCATCACGTTGGTTTTTCTTTTCAGCAGGTTTTTCATTCTAAATACTACATCGAGCTAAGTTATAAAGCTCCATGGGAAGTATGTTTTGGTTTTCAGTGGTCTTGCTAATCGTAGGTTTCATAGAACACCACGAATAGTGTTCCCCTAAGGTGGAGGAGTCTGTAATAGCCTCGTGTTAAAATTTCATGTAATATAGTTAATAAAGGAAAAAATAAGAATAAGGTCATGGGACACATATTCTAAGTTGAATGTTGGGAAAAACATCCTAGTGGGTGTTCATTTGGTTTATTATGGCTAAAGAAATTGACAAAGGAAATGGAAAAGGAATTGAAAAGTCAAAGAGGCATTAATTAGCATTTATTTATGAAAATAATGGAAAATGGGAGAAAAGGAAGGTGAAAGCTCACAAGTTGCATGTGAGGAAGAAAATGAAGGAAAAATAGAGGAAATTTAAGAAAATAGAGGCCTCATTGATAAAAAGGCTTATGAGGACCAATTCACATCTTTTGTTAGTTTAGTTTTGGAAATTTCCCTCTATTCTCTCTATTCCCACATGCTCTTACATACTTAGAACATTCTTGGAGCACTCTAGCATTGGAGAAGGGAAGGAAAAAGAAGGATAAGAAAGAAAAGGGAGGACAAGATCAAGGAAGGAAGAGTTGGATCAAGCACCTATGGTGCGAGTACTTTGTAGGTATTGAGTTGTATGTATTATTCCCGTGCTAGTTTGGATATGCATGGTATTTGCATGCGTGTATTTGGTTCTCTTGTTGTCATTTGCATGGGTTTTCCTAGGTATGGAAGTGGTTTTAACTTTGCCTTTTCATTTTTGGATAGCTATGGTGTGATCGGGTTCTTTCATTGGTTGAGTTATGGAATGTTGGATAGTTTTGGAAATGGGTGATGCAGTCTCAGGAAAATTTCGAAGGGCCTAGGAATCCCTTGACCAATAATGGCAACATTTCAGTAAATTCTAAGGGTGGAGATAGGAAAATTCCTTAAGGTATTTGTGAAGAAATCTGGAGGCATCCAAGCTTGTTTAGGGCCTAGTGATCCGTTGACTGCTTTTGGTGGGATTGTGGTAAATTGTGAGGAAGTCCTTTTTTTTTTTTTTTTTTTTTTGAGTCCCACAGTCATTCTTCGAATATGGCATGGGGGTAATTCTCTGAAAGGAACATTTTGTTCAATCTAATATATGGTTGGGTGGTATGTGGGTGTCCTTGACTTGGTTGGATTTGCATATGTTAATAAGATATTTTTTCCTCTTGTATTTCATGAGTATTGATACTTTTTATTATGTGGTTTTGATGGTTTTTTATCATTGTTATTATTTTGTTATAGGATATTTATAAGCATGGTTTTATGACAAACCTTAGTTATGGATGTCATCATGTTTTGATTTGTAAATGAATGGTTAATGAATGTATGACCTAATAGATTTTATTGTAGCTATTGTAAGATCACCAAATATTCTTGATGATTCTCATATATTTATGAGACCCCTATGTTCAGATATATAATTATCACCTGTAGATATCGTATTCATTATGTGTTTGACGAAATTATTTTCATGGTTAGGCCTTGTTAGGTTAAGTTCTTATCTAATTTTTTCACTAATTATTGTATCCTTGGGTCATTCATCATTTTAGAAAGCTATATAAAATTTTGGGTAGACATATGGATGTTAGCCTTGAAAAAGTGGCTCAGATCTTAGGGACACACACATAAAACTGGGTAATTTAGATTGTAGTCACTGGGAAGTAGGGTTATCCATGCAACCAGAGGCTTACAGTCACTAGATTTCCTTGTTATGCAAATGAATAGGACTCTAGGTTAGTGAAGAAGTAGCCTAGCTTAGGGTCTGGGCACCTGGAGTGGATTTTTAGCTTCTAAGGGTCTTGTAGCTCCTGAGGGAGGCCAATAAAGTTTCATTCTATCAATTCCACTTCCTTAATTGTACCTAGGAGTTTGAGTCATATCACAGTAACTCATCATCACATATTTACACTAGTATACCTCTGAAATTGGGTAATTGTGGTAGGTGGGTGTTACATAGGTATTGGGTTTCAAATCAAAACCCAAATATTTGAGGCCATCACCCATCCTAGAAATTTCCATTGAAAGCTTGTTTAAGATTTCTTGCAACTTAACAGCCCCGAGATTGGAAATGAGGAGAGAGTATTTTTGGTAATTTATTAAAATACATGTTTCTTTCTCAAATATGGATAAGATTCCATTTGTAACCTCTATATCTCGAGAATTTCCATTACAAAAAATAAGAATATCATCTACAAATAAAAGATGAGAAATGGCCATTGTTCTAGTCACCTTGCATCTTTAGATGTTACCCCTTTGCTTGGACTCCTCAAATAATCTAGTAAGGCCCTATGCCGCCAATAGGAAAAGAAGAGGGGATAGTGGGAATCCCTGGTGAAGATCATGCTATGCATGGAATAAAGGGGGAAGAAACACCATTGATTAAAAAATCAAATAAGACAGTTTGTATACAACTCATAACCCAAGTGATAATATCTAAATTAAAACCAACACAAGTTAAAATGAGCCTTAGATAAATCTAACTTACGTGGTCATAATATTTTGATAAATCAATTTTTAATACAAATCCTTTAATATTCATCATTTTTAAGCTATGCAGACCTTCATGAGCCACCCAAATTTCCTCATGAATTTGTCTACCTTCAAGAAAACCAAATTGTTCCTTAGAAATAGAGGGGAGGATTGAATTAAGTCAAAGTGTAACTACCTTTGTTATGACTTTACATATTAAATTGCACATTGAAATAGGTTTGTATTCTTCAAAGGTTGTTGGCGAATAAACCTTTGGACTCAGGGTGATAAAGGTAGAATTAAGAGCAAGAAACATTCCACGATCTTACTGATATTCTTCAAAAATTGCTAATAGATCATTTCCTAAACCACTCTTAGAGTACTTTCCATAGCTAACAAACCACTATTAGAGTGCTTTCCTGATACGAACTTAAACATGAATGCAATAAATTAAATATATAATCATAAATATAGAGATGTGGCAGAAATAACACTTCATTTCATTAATATCAAATATTGAAATATACTTAAAAACATAATGGAAATAAGATTAGCTTGGGAGATGGTAGCTTATCTTTGACAAGAGATGTGGAGGCTACATGCCTCTAAAATGTGTTACAATGAGGCTCACAGGCTATTTATTCTTGAGAAACAATGGAAAACCCTAAACATTCAAAACCCTAACGCTAGTAGATGAAGTGCCAAAACTATGGGCCCCGTGTGGGAAAATTGGCACATCAACTTCCCGGGGTCATAACTTTGGCATACGATCTCTGTTTGACGTGCAAAATACCTCATTAGAAATATCTATCCAAGGAATAAATATTTCAAGCAACCAACATGAATAATAGACCCATATTGAACCCCATTTTCCCAAAAATCATCATTTAGGACCTCAAAATATCTCTGAAAGTTTAGGACCCGAAAAACTACCAAAAATAGTAAATTGTGCTGCAATTAACAAAATTGGTAAAAGAGACAATGGTGGGGGTATAAGCGGAATAGGTGGGTGGCCACCAACATCCACCTAGAACAGTCCTTCCCCCTTAGGAAGCAATGTTCCTCATTGCATTGAGTGCCTCCTTGATATGGCGAAACTTCTGTTGAACTTCGTCCCCAGAGAGCCACTTGCCTTAATGCAAGAGTTTTCTAGCTTTGACAACCCAATATTGTTGGATCTTCTGCTAATGAGTGTTCTTGACTTGTGTGTCCATAATCTGATCAGTTGTGGCATGTTCCATGTAGCCTTCGTTTAACTTTGTTGGTGTGAGTTTTTCTGCAATGTCTGATGTGTCCAGTAATGGTGGGAAGTATGGTCAAAGGCGATCCACATTGAACACTGGGTGCAGGCGAAGGAATGGGGGAATGCTGAGCTCAAAAGAATTATCTCCCACAACCTTGATAATTGTGTAAGGACCATATTGGAGTGGTTTGAGCTTCCAATGGGTTCCAATAAGACATTATTTTTGCAAATGAAACCAAACTTTATTGCCCACCTAAAACTTATGTGGCACCTAATGTTGATCGTGTTGGTGCTTGTACTTGGCATTTGACTTCTCCAAGATTTCCTCAACCTGTTGGCAGATGTGTTGGATGCACTCAATAAATCTGGTCACTTTATTAGCCTTAGGCAATACATGTGTGGATTTTGTCTGTGTAGTCGCATGAGGCCTGGAAACATCAATCAGACACAATGGTTGAAATCCTAGACCGACTTAAAAGGGACTGCAACCAGTCATGCTATGGAGAGCTCTATCCTAATTGTGTTGCACATAGGGAAGACTCTCATCCTAGGTTCATGGATGCTTGGATTTGTACATGCAGAGTATGTGCACTATCATCCTATTGATGAACTCCGTTTGGCCATCAATTTGGGGATGAAAGGTAGTTGACTTGGTGTGCTTGGTGTCCAATAGTGTCTAGAGGCTTGACTATAATGTGCTCAAGAAATTGCTATCCCAATATGATATAATGGTATGTGGGATCCCAAAATGTACCCATATTCATTCAATGAAGAGTTTGGAAGTTTCCTCTACTGTGATACTCTTCTTGCAGGCCGCCAATATAGCCATCTTAGAAAATTTGTTCATGACCAAAAATACACAATCATTACCATGCTTAGCAGAAGGGAGCCTAGAAATATTGTCCATGGAGATGGATTCCCACGATTAGATGAGAGTAGGCAGAGGAGTGTACATGCCTTGCTTCTTGACGGTTGGCTTGGTGATGGAGTACATAGTGCAAGATCCGATATATTTCCCAACATCTAGTCAGATTTTATGTCAATAAAAGCAATTTTGCATTACAACCACAATTTTCTCCACACCAAAGTGTCTTGCGACCAGATTGTAGTGCGCCTCGCAAATCACCTTGGAATGCTTGCTTGAAGAACACAAAGGTGGCCTAGGTAGCCTAATAATGTGTCCTCGAGGTGGATATCAGGAACTTTATTTCCATCTACTAGCATATGGTATGTGGAGGTAAAATCTTGATCATTTTTGTATAGTTGTGACTATCCATAGGTCTCATGGCCATAAGAGTTGAGAATAGTAGCCACTGGGATAACTGGGGGTTGGCAGAGGCAGTCTACAACATTATTGGTGTTATCCATTTTGTATTTAATGTTCATCTGGAATTATTGTAGATATGTAGACCCCTTCTGATCATGATCATTCTACAACATCCCTTGTGTGTGTATAAACTGAAGAGGTTGGTGATCAGTGTGGATGATCATCTCCTTCCCCAAAATGTAATGCCACCATTGTCAGAAAGCCTACATGATGGAATATATCTCTTTATCATAGGTGTTTTACTTCAGAATTATATCAAAAATTTTCTCACTATGATAGTCCACTGGATGCCCGTGCTAGGTGAGGACTACACTAATAGCATAGTCTAAGGCATCTATATCGATTTAAAATTGTTGTTGCAGGTTTGGTAGTGTGAGTACTAGTGTAAAGTAGAGTCAATGCTTCAACTCAACGAACACCTTCTAATGGGACTCGAACCAGGACAAGTTTTCTTTCACCCTGCCCTTTGTAATCTGACTCAAAGGCCAAGTGATATGTGAGAATCCCAACAGGAACCTCCGATAAAAATTTGCAAGGCCCAAAAAGCTGTGAAGCTCCATTATATTGGTTGGGGCTAGCCAATCCCGAATGACTTGGATCTTAGTCGAATCCACATGCACACCATGCTCATTTATGATGTAACCTAAATATTCAACATGGCCCATACCAAAGGTGCATTTCTCCAAGTTCAAAAACAGTTTGTGTTGTCGAAGAGTTTGAAGAGCCAGTTGAATGTGTTGCAAGTGTTCTTCCCAACTCTTGTTGAAGACAAGTACGTCGTACAGATAAAAAACCAAGAATGAGTTGGTGAAGGGCCACAAGATTTCATCCATTAGCATCATAAAAGTAGCAAGGGCATTTCTCAACCCAAAGGGCATAACCAACAATTCAAAAACGCCTTCCTTGGATTTGAAGGCAGTCTTCCATACATTTGTGGGATCTATTGGAACCTACTGAAAGCGAGAATTTAGATCGATCTCACTAAAATAATTGGCCCCTCGAGTTCGTCCAGAAGGTCATCAATCCATGGGATTGGATACTTGTTATTGATAGTTATTTTGTTTCGTTCCCAATAATCAATGTAGAGCCTCCAAGTCCCATCCTTCTTCTATACAAGTATAATCAGGCTCCCATAAGGCAAGGAACTTGGTTAGATGTGCCCTTTTTGTAGCAACTCCTAGATTTTCTTCTTGATCTCTTCATTTTCCGGAATGGAGTGGCAATATATTGGCATGTTGGGTAGAGTTTCTTTTGGGTTCAAATCAATCGAATGCTTGACCTAACAGTGCAAGGGTAGCCCTTTGTGTGAGGAGACGATGTCCTTATATTCTTCCACGACAATATACACCTACTTTTTCTATGTGGAGGAACCCTTCCTTGGGGCCATGGATGTGGCTATGCTCTTCCCCTTTCTTTGAGAGTGAATAAAAAAGAAAACAAATTTCCCAGTCTAGGAGATGATATCACTTCATTTCTTAGCCGAGATCAAAGAGATGGTGGTAGGTGGGGCTACTTGTGGTATCCTGTATAACTTACTACCCAAATAAATAATAAGAGAGCAGGGTCTAGAGTCATATGCAACATTTCGCTTCCATAAGTATGGTTTTCATAATAATACAGAACAAACTTCATGAGGGGAAACATCACATGGTACCTCATCCATGAAGGGCTTGATTTTGTAGGGAAGGCGACACTGTTGGCTAACGTGGAGATCTCATCCTTGGTGAAGCCACGCAATGGTGTATGACCATTGATTCGTTGTATTCAATAGGGCCAACCTCTTCATGACCTCTGATGAAATGAGGTTCTTTTGGCTAGAACTATCTATAATGAACTGGAACAGAGAACTGTTTACCCACATATGTGAGTGGAATAGGTTTCTCCCCTCCTCTGGATTTTCAGGTTTAATTTATGGATCTTAGTGGTGGCCACAGTGGCACTAGGATCCATGTCAATGATATGCTTCCATTTTTCATCCTCCTTGTCGTGTTCTGACTCATATTTGGAACATGTCTTTGACTCAGAAGCCTTTAGCTTAGCCACTAGTGACTCCTTAGCTCGACACTCACTTGTGTTGTGAATTGAGCACTTATGGAACTCACACCACTTTCACATTTCCTTTTTTCTTCATGGTGTTGTTATTTTATGGTTTGGGGGTGCCTTTCCCTTGCTTCGTATTCAAAGACCCAAAGTATAACTTTTTCTATTTGAACTTTTTCTCAATATTGACATTGTATTGGTACGTCGTGTCAAGCGAGGAGATGTCTAGGAACTCCATCTGATCTTACATGTACCTATATAGGTAGTTGTAGTAATTGAGTACCAAATGTTTCTTAGAATCCTTGATACCCAACTTCGTGCGAAGGGTATGAAAAACATTGGTCAACTCTGGCATGCCTTGGTCTCTTCCCTGTCGCAGCATGGTCCACTTTATGTATTTGTCTTCATAGCTCCTGTCCCAGTAGTACTGCTCCTTGATGGTGTCCCAAAACAAATTCCAAGTGGGTGCGACAAAAAATAGTGAGGGTGTAATTTCATCCTTCTTCTCACAGTAGGTTTCCCATGAGTCTTTGACGTGGGGGGTGGCTTTGAGAAGTGCAAAAGTAATCTTTTCTTGGCTAGAAAAATCATGAATAGAAAAATATCCTTCTAACATATTTAACGATTTATCTACAGCGTACGAACATATATGACCCTCAAATATGGGGATGTAAAAGTTAAATTGTACCTTAAAGGGTGTGGCACTTCTAGAGTAGTTGTTGGAAGGAGATGTGTCACTCTTCGGTAGCCGCTGAAGGATCCCAACAAAGTTGTCCATCATTGCATTCCTCTGTCTCTCAAGGGATTCTTTGAACAAGATTTTGAAAGGATCTCCTACCCCCTCATCTTTCTTATCTTCCACCATGGGAGGTTGTTGGGATTTGTGAGGCTGGTCTTGCAAAGGTTCGACAAGTTCGAGCCCTAACTCCTTATATCCCAACCTCGTTGGGGACCTGCAAAGAAAAACAAAGAAAGAGCAGACCACTCTAATACCATTGATCTGAACTTAAATATGAAAACAAAAAATTACATATACAACCATAAATACAAATATGCAGTAGAAATAACACTTCATTTCATTAATATCAAGTACTGAAATATGCTTGCAAACAAAGTGGAAATAAGACTAGCTTGGGCGATGGTAGCTTATCTTTGAGAAGAGATGTGGCACTACATGCCTCTAAAGTGTGTTAAAATGAGTTTCAGAGGCCTATTTATTATTGGTAAACAATGGAAAAACCTTAACATCCAAAAACCTAACCCTAGGAGATGAAGCGCCAAAACTATGGGCCCCATTTGTGTAAATTGGAACATCAACTTCTCAGGGTTATAACTTTGGCATACAATCTTTGCTTGGCATGCACAATACCTTGTTAGAAACATATATATGAGGAATACAACTTCCAAGTGGCCAAAATGGGGCAAACATACAAGTTTAGCCCCAATTTTCCCAAAAAACATTGTTTAGGGCCTCAAAACAGCTCCAGAAGTTTAGGACTCGAAAAAATGTCAAAAATAGTAAATTGTGTTGCAATTAAGGAAAATGAAAAACTGAAAGAGACAGTTATGGGGGTCCAAGTGGAATAGGCAGGTGGCCACCAACATCCACCTAGATCATTTCCACAACTAATAAACCACTCTTAAAGTACTTTCCATAGCTAATAAACCACCCATAATTAAATCATTGCATGAAGTGGCCACGGTTTCAAAGAGTATTGCCAAGTAACAATAAGTTTCATCAAGACCTTGTTTTTGTTTTTTTGAAATTGAATAATGGATAAATATTGAAAATATAAATTGAACATTTTTGTAGTTGTAAATGTTTATGATTATTAATAAAAACATTATTCCATTTACTTATTGGTATTTCTTGAAAAATAAATCCTTCATTTTCAAGGTAAATGATCCCCCTTTGGTTGTTCCAGTTACAAAACTATCCTGAATGGAGATAGACATCATGATTGAAAGATGATCTAAAAAGAAAATTGTAAGAGATAAAAACAATCTAAATGAAAAGAAAAAAAGTTTCAGTGGGAGATAAAGACTTGACAAGAATATAATGATGGTGAAGGAAATAATAGATGAACACCAAGGACAATGTTATATTTATGAGGGGGAGAATGTAATATCCCTAGAACCACACAATTTCATTGGGTGTTCATAAAAATATTATTATTTTGGTATATTCTAGATGACTACCATGAAGAAGTGGTCACACCAAATGATTTTGTTGTTAATATCTATTTCATGTTTGATATTAGGGGTAACCTCATTTTTTTCGACCAAACTTGGATGGCTTTCAGTTGTATGCCTCATATTCACCTTCTCAACTCCTTCTACAAAAGCATCACCTATACCATGTGACCCTTCTAGGAAAGTCATAACATATATTTCAGTCCATATTTCATGTGGTTGTAATTATAACAAGTCCCATATGGCACGCCATGTTGAGTTTCCTTGTTGCGAATTTGATGGGAGGTTAGAGTCGGGAGAAAATTGGAGTTGAAATTTATCCTACTCCCAATTAATACACTTAGTGACCTATATCAAAATAAAACAATGGAGAGTGTATTTTAGACAACGGAATTTGCAAAATAAAATAAAAAAAGCAATGCATAGAGAATATCTACTTACCAGTGTATAATGTAACAACAATGCTTCAAATATTCATTGATAGTGGGGAGTGGAGTGGTATGTATTCATTTTCATTCATTGGGAATACAGAGATCATGTGGGAAGTCATCTAGGAAATGGACAAATGTTACATCACTTAGTTGATTGATAAAAAATTGAGTAAACATATTTTTTCTTTTTTTAAGAACTGTATATGAATATTTTGCATAAGAAGATTAGTAAACATGTTGTTTTCTTGAAAAATGATTGCATATGAATATTTTGCATAAAAAAATATAAGTGACCCTGTTATTTCTGGAAAAATGATTGCCTGTGAATATTTTGCATAAAAGGATAAGCATCAATGTTATTTCTTGTAAGAATCTTGTGCATAAAAAGATAAGTAACCATGTTATTTCTTTAAAGAGATTGTCTATGAATATTGTGCATCAAAAGATAAAAAAAAACCATGTTTTTTTCTTGAAAAAATATTTCATATGAATCTTGTGCATAGAAAGATAAGAATCCATTTCATTTTTTAAAAACGATTGCATGGTTAAGCATGTAGAAATATACAATAATTGTGTTAATTTGCATGTTTCATGTGAATTATTATTTTGAAAAAAGATTTCATGGACTCTTCTGAACAAAGATAAGTTAGTTATATTAATTGTTGAAAATATTTCATGGATTCTCGTCAAAAAAGATTAGTTAACTATATTAATTTCTTGGAAAAGATTCCATGGTTCTTCTAGAGAGAGAAGTTAACCATTATATTTTTCAAAGACAAGTTAACAACGTTCTGGTGGATAGAAAGCTAAACTAACTATGGTGATTTTCTTAAATAGATGATGTTTTGTAATTGCATGCACATTCTTTATTCACATATAACTTGACATAAATGTGGTTTCTATTTAAAATGCGAATAAAAATTCATGATTGCATGTATGCTCTTCATTCACATGTAGATTGCAAGTGATTATTATATAGTTAAAGGTGGTATTATAGTCGGAATAAGGATGGATAGGGGAGATTTTGTGCATATGAATAGGCATGTTTGATATTCTTTATTCATTTTATTCAATGCATGTGTGATGTGGATAAGAAAACATGTTTTTATTATTATATGCATGTATTTAAAGTATGTGAAATATGAATAAGAGCACATGCTTTATAAGTTTATGTATTTATTTTAATGAAATATAAGTAGACGTTGTTTTTGTACGTATTTATTAATACATTGGAAATATGAAAAAAATAGACATGCATTTGTAAGTATGTGCATCTCTAGAATGTGTTAGAATAAAAACAAAAATATGTTAGTTGTATTTTTGTTAATAACCAATGTAATTAAATTGGTACAAATAAGAATGGTTTTTGTTAATGGAAACAAATAGAATTGTTATTCATGGTATGACAACAAGAAGAATGACTATTAATGTAAAATGTCATGGTTGAGCCAATTTGTTCCAATAGTTTTCATTTTGATTAAAAAGAATTAAAGGTATGGACTTGCAATTAATAATTAAGTAGATGCATGTAAAAGTAAAAGGTTAAATATAACCTTTAATGTTATTTATGCATGTGCAAGTAAGTGGTCTTGCATTTGATTAAAGATGATTTTTAATGTTCTTATGTAGCATGAAAATATGTATAACACATGGAATATTATGAATAGTTTCTAATATATCCCTTTTACAACAATCAAAGATGAATGATAACCAACACTATGATAGGAAATGAGGTCATTATGCTTGACCACTGATTTGTATAGAGTGAAGGATCATCAATGCAACTTACAAGGGATAATTTATCATACGAAACAACTAGGTGAAAAAGATACCATTAGGGGAATTTTGAGATCTAAAATGGGCCTCCTAAGGAAATTATAAAATAATAGTGGAAATAATAAAATAAGATTAGATTACATCATCAAATTTTAGAGGGAAAAAAAAAGAAAAAACTATTTTTTAAACTTATCTCCCTATGGGTTTACTCAAATTTGGAGAGGAAACACTCATTGGATGCATAATTTAATTCCTTGTCCAATGAGTATTCATGTTGCATGATTTATATGGACCCTAATACGCGGAAAATCATAAATACATGAAAAACATGATTGCAATCACGTTTTCCATGTATTTCTCATTTTTCGTGTAGCAGGGTCCATCAAAAGTATGCAACATGGGTACTCCTTGGATGGGGAATTAAAGTTTTCATCCAATGAGTACTCCTGCTTGAAATTTTAGTAAAACCTTAGGGAGATAAAATGAAAATACGAGTTGAAAAAGTAGTTTTATTATTTTATTATTTTTTAATCTTTTTACCTTTTTACTCCAAAAATGGTGAATCATCCCCATGATTTACATCATCACCTTGAATCCTATTGGTTCTTATAAAGTTTATTTTGTATGTGCATTTTTTCCTAGGAAGCCCATTTTAAACCTCAAAAATCCCCTATTGAGCGCTTGAGGAATTGTGGGGTAAAGTGTTCAAGAAACATGATATAATGATTAATGTAATGGTCTATAGTTAGTTATGCTTGAACTAAAGATGATATTTCTTTGTAAAATCTTAACAATGGAAAAGGGTTGGGCTCCCTTACTATCATTAAGTGAGGAGTAAACTCCCTCACGAAACATTTAATAAAACAAATGTTTGTTGGTTTTTCCCTTTGCGCTTTCCAGGGTATATCAGTGTCCATTTATGTGTTTTCCTACCTTGTTATGTTGATGATATTGCTACTTTCAGGAGATTGCAAATTACACCAATCAAAGTGATAATGAAGAATGGTAATGATGCAAAGTTACAAGAGAATGCATTATGTTAACAAGTTGTGTTAATGACTATTACTTTATGAAACTTGTTACTCCTTTTCTAAGGGAAATTCACTTGCTATTGGTAATTATATCATTAATGATTAGTTAAGTAAGTGATAAGTTATTCATGGGATGCTATATATAGGTAAAAATTGATTAAAAAAAATAATCTTATGTATTATTACATGAGTGTTGAAGCCCTGAAAATCGGGTCTACAACAAGGGGGATACCCACCCGGTTCGGATCTTGGTTACCAGCTCCTTTTCCATTTGGTATAGTGGGTCCGACTAGGGATATGGGACCAGTTTCCCAATTTATGTGTGTGTGTGTGTGAAGAATTGATATTTCCTTTCTAAAAGTTTCTAAGTGAGATGCTCTAATTCTAACTCTAATCTAATGACATGCATATGTATTCTAATAAACATAAATATCTAAGTCTACACTAACCCGGGTGTAATTCTTTTGTTATGTAATCTAAAATGATTTCAAATAAAAATCAGTAATAAATATCATTCAACTATTATGAGAAAAGAATTCAATATAGATAAACCACTTCATATAAAAAGTTAGACGAAACAATTGTGGAAAACATATCGCATAGTAAGCTACTCATACATTAATTGTAAATAAATAGCTATCACCATACAAAAGTGCCAAAGGATAACTCAGACATTCACACATCAATATATAAATAGCTAAACATGAATATCACTTTGACACAAAAGCAGAAATAGTTAAGGGATGGAAGTACCATTTATAAGTAGTTCTACTCATGAGCTTCAAGCGATAATGATTTATCTCTTCTTAATCCAACATCCACTTAGTGTTCTATTCATTCATCATAGCCTCCTCGGAGGGTGAAAAAGTGCATGTTCTAAGGACAAGTTTTTGACAAATTTCAGGACCCTTCTCTAAATGCATGAGAAGGGTTTAAATACTACTAACTATGTCTAAAAATAACTTATTACAAAAATGTAGGATACGGTTTAAATGACCATCCTTTTTTAAGAAAAAAACAAAGAAAAATTAATACTAATATTGAATCTAAAACTAACATCTAGCTATTTCTATATCTCCTCCTTGAAATCGCAAGCATTCAACATTTGCTTAAGAAGAGTCGGTTGGCCAACTTCAGACGTTAAATGTCCTGCAAAAATAGAATTAGCAAGAGTTGGCACCATCTTCTTGGCAGAGTTGATGATGCATTTGAGAGTCCTTCACCGGTTGTGTGGCTTTATCAAATACGCCCAGTAAGAATCCCAATTCAACTTAGTTAATCTTTTGATTGAATTTGTCTTTCCTTGAGCCTTTTGTCTCTAGCTTGTTTGCAATTGTTGTACTTTCGGTAGATACCCTGGAGTGGTTTCTGAGATCAGATTTTCCATATGCAAATTTTCATTTATGCAATCAATAATGTTTTTTGTTGTTGTCGCTGCTTCTTTTGCTGCTTGCTTTTCTTTCCTGATTTGCACATACCATTTGTTAAAGAGAATTTCTTTATGATTGTTGTTGATTATTGGTGTGCCTTCTATTTTTCCCTCCTTTGTTTCTTGCCAAGCCAAATATTCAGTAACTCTTTTATCAATTAAATCATAATCATGTCATAAGTCTACGACTTGATTAGTAATTTTATCGCTTATTTCACAATACGAGTTCCACTCTGATATTCTTTGGCACAATTTTTCCTGTTGCTGTAGTAGTTGATCGTTCAAGGAAATAGATCTTGTGATGAATTCTATAAGCTTAGGATCATCCTTGTGCATCTCTTGCATATCATGTAACTATTTTTCTCTCTCAACCAAACTATTCTGGTAGCCTATCTGCCTTCGTTGGAAGTCCTGCTGTAGTCTTTCAAGCTATTTTTGTGCTTCGTTGTTGGTGTTGGCCTGTAGCAACTGTTGCTGCAAAACTTGCATTTGGTCTTCCTTCTCTTTTAGTAGTTGTTGTACCTCAGATGCTTTATCAATGGTCGTAGAGGCATATGCTCCTGCGATCTGAGATAATTTGGTGAGATTTTCAGTGGGATCAGTGGTAGGATCTTTCCATAGGACTTTTAATTGCTCTGCATCATGAGAGAGCACATTTTCCAATTTCCTTTTATTTCTTTGTCTTCTCACTACTATCTTGTGTTGTGGACTATAAAATACATCAAGAGGAGGAATCTCTTCTATCTTGAGTATAAGTTCAGAGGACGGGGTAATGGGAATATGTTCCATATCTGTGATATTGCTAATTGTTCCTGTGACTATATCTTTTGTTGCTTGTACATTACTCACAGGTGTCTTTGTGCTTTTCCCTTCGATATTGATTAAATCATTGAAGCTCTCCCATTATTTATCTAGCTCGGTTCTGATTGATGGTGGCTGAGCGATGAGAGGGGGAGGATCTATCTGTGGCGAGGTCAAAGCCTGTTGCTGTGGGAGCTCTTTTGACTAGGTAGCATCCCTTACTGACTGCTCGCTTTTACCATGGTCACTTTCAGATCTCTTAGAATGTTCTGATGTTTCTTTCCTAGACTTAGATTTAGATCTATTTGTGCCTGAAATTTCGTTGAGACTAATACTTGGAGTTGGTTCCCTTACGGGTTCTAAGTGTAGTTTTTCCAAAGGAATATTAGTTAACCTCCTCTCCCTGTATATCTTGAACTGTTGAAATTCTGCTAGAGAGAATAATGTTTGCGTCGAACGCAAAACTTCCTTAAGCGTACTTTTCTGTTGGAATATGTCATGAAAAAGATCATCCTCTTTATAAAACACTTTTATTTTGACTGCAAGAGTGAAATTATTAGCAATATCATGAGGGTCAAACGATCTTCCTAGAAATTTGAACAATTGTAGACATGTTATGTTGTTTACTTCTTTGAATGCATGGCCTACATCAAATAGTGAAAAGGCCCCATAGGCTACAGGAAATCGTGGTCAAATAGCCTTCTTTTTGTCCTTCAAATCTTTAGTCAAACCTCCTTCTCCACAGGTTTGATAAGGAATTTCTCATGCCATGAGTTTATCAAGAACATATAAAGGTAAGACGTGAGGGGAAGCGGCACTTCCGAATACCCTGACATATGTAAACAATTCTTCTTCAAACCATCTCACGACCGGGAGTATATCTACCTCTGCTTCAGGAGAACATCTTGGAGCATCTTTATCATACAACATTTTGTATAGGGGCAACATGATTCCATGACAAATCTTGTAGAAAAATGGAGTGAACTTAGAATCCCATAATTATTTGTGATAAACATGAATGGGTAAGGGGTCTTGAGTCATCCATTTCCATCCCATTAAAGGAAACTTGGAAACATAGCAGATTGCATCCATCACATATGCCGATAAGTAGAATGGGGGATAAATTCTCTGAGAAACAGTTTTTTTAGACTGGTAATTTAAATTGGTTGTGACTAAGTTGTCAGACAATATTTTTGCCCAATCCATAACAGTAGCATTAACGGCAACATCCAATAATGGTAGCCATTCAGATGAAAATTTGTTAATGTTTGGCTTCCTAAAAAGTCTACAGAGCATAGCAGTAGCAAAGCAATATGGGGAAGTGAGAGAACCAGTACTATACATATAATGTTTATCTCTTTTTAGTGGTTCATCTCTTCTTGACCAATCTTTGGTGCATTCTGCCAGGTCTTCATTCTCTTTAGCAAACTTCTCTATGAACTATTTGTTATAAGTCACTTGTGGCTCTGGTAAATGATACATGAGCTTTAAGTCTTGTTGAGTGAATGAGACAATGAGTCCTTGACCCTCAGTCTTAAATTGTCTATTTTTGTTGTCGGCGTTGTCCAGTACCCATTTAACCATGTCCGTGTAGGGGATAATTTTGGGTCTCGCCGCTATTTGGTGTAAGAACGAGCAAGCTAGATCTAAAACTGATGCCTCAGAAGACCCCTGTGATCCTACAGTAGCTATAACCTCTATTACTTTGGGATTATCTTCCTCAAGTAGATTATACATGCCTTCCCAAGTAGTAATACCAGCGTCTCTATTACAGGTGGTGTCTATATACAAGGGCGTCATTTCTTTGTCTTCAGAGCTCGAAGCTTTACCTTTATTCCCCATAATATCCTGTATATTGCTTTGTATAGTTCTTTGTTCTTCGTTCCTCCAGTTTACAAGTGAGGTGAGAGTAATGATAAGGAAATGTGACGAGAAAGCTTTAAATGTTGAAGACATATAAAAATATACCACCTTACGTGAACTGGCTCTTCGATAAGCACAAAATCATATTTTATTAACAACTGGCAACTAACTCATTAATTAGCATTAAAGCACATAACTAGGTCTCGGTTTATGGAAACATGCTTTCTCGAACAATAAACTCGAAGATCCACGATGAAGCGATTTTGTGATTTGCTTCGCAATATTGCAGATCGCTGTATCGCATTATCACAATATCATTCTGCCGCTCTATCGCAATATCGCTAGAGCGTGGCATATGACAGTTTTCTGTTAATGTACTTTCTACGAAATATGATTTTGCGATATGCGCCATCGCATATCAGCGGTTTGGGGTTTTTCAGCATAAGGTGGTCTTTGATGCATGTGATGCGATGAGGTTTCACATCATGATCTCGCAATCTTAGAATTTGGCTTGTAAGGAGGTATCCTATTATCTTTTTTGCAATGCGATATTTCTTAAGGAGTGATTTTATCTTACCTTATCATGAAACCTATGCTTTTTAGATTTTCCAAGGGCATTTTCCTAAGTTTATGATGGTAAGTTTTATTAAAAAGGAAATACAAACACTAATTCATTTTTTTTAATTTTTTGACTAAAGGGCCCCCACTTATTTAGTATTAGTAATAACACTAAATAAGGAGGGGGGTTGTTGCCGGCCACAACAATTGGCGATTCACTTGGAAGAACCAGTTATCTTTGCTTTTCTTTTGAATTTTCTAAACTTCCAAAACAGAAATTTTTCCAGAAAATTAAACTTTATTATAGAAAGACAAAGTACATTATGCTTTTACCTATCAATGATATTTTGTTTCTTCTATTTTTGACTTTGATTATTCTACTCCCTTAAGCTAGTCCTTGTATCTATATCAGTCACTACTTGGTTTATAAGGATAAAAACAAAGCCTTCTCTATAAATCAGCTTTGAATATGGTCATTTGTTGTAGGTAAAGCCTCTGATGCCAGCAAGCGTTTATAGCCTCGATAGGGTTACCTGTTACCCAACAATGATCCTGTATCCTACTTATAGAAATATACAATTTCCAAAGAGAAATCCATATCCACACTTATTGCTTTCATTTTCTTTTTTACCCTTAAAGAACAATGTCTTGGTTTGATAGCCAATTTATGACAGTGTCATTCACTTGATTTATAACTTTGTTGAACAAGCTGGCTCGTGATGAGACCCCTTGTCTTTTGATTGCAACAATCTTGAGTCATTCCCATGTTGTGGTATGCAGTATTGGAAAATTCAGCAAGCTATAATATCTATGATAATGATGAGTCAGCTCGTGATGAGACCTCTTACTCTTTAAGTTAAAGTGTATCATTGGATCATTCTTTGAACGTTTCAGTTTCCTAGGTGGGGAGGAAGTCACTGTTTCCTTAAGATAGCTCTGGACGACAATGGCGGAGTTTTTGGAAAGAGCTTGTCTACAAAGAATCTTTGTTTTGTTATTGATACCTTTCATTGGACTGATATAAAACAATTTCCCATTAAAGGTCGTTTTTCATCAAAATTTACAAAGTTGAAACTAGAATCATTTCTAGGCCTAGAGTCTTTAACTGTATCTTTCAATAATAACGATTAATTTTCTAAAAGAATTCTATTTATACAAGTTAAAAAACAAAATCTAAAAGATAAATCCCAAATGCAACCATTCACAACTGGTTTTATTATGAAAATAAAAACTAATCTACAAAATAGAAGAATGATCTCCTATGGAAAATATTTTTTGAGGATTTGTCCGTTAATAAGTAAAGAATCTCTTTTTCCTGTTAAATCTTGTAACATAAAAGTGGACGGACCTATGACTTCTTTGATTTGGAAAGAGCCAAGCTCGTTGAAATTTTGTATGTTTCCCTTTTTCCTCATGAACCTTGTCCCATTTTAAAACTAGATCTCCCATCTGAAAGTCTTTTTTGGATATCATGTTTGAATTAAAAGAGGCTTTTACTAATGCTTGGTGATGAGCATGAGTTATTTTGGCCTATTCTCGTTGTTCTTCTAACTTAATTATTTCCAGCTGCCTTAGTTGTAAGGAAGAAGTTGGTGGTTCATCAATATATTGAACTAAGGCCAAAGGGGGAATTGGCAAATGAGTTGGAAGAACCACTTCTGTCCCATAAACTAAATTGAAGGGAGAAGTGTTGATGGAGGTTTTCTACATTATTCGATCTGCCCATAAAGCATATATTAAGGACTTGTGCCAATTTTTGTGATTTTGGTCATTGGTTCGCTTAATAATTTTGATTAAGTTTTTATTTGTAGATTCAACTAAACCATTCCCCTGTGGGTAGTAATTGGCAAAGTATTTAAGCTTGAAACCCCTTTGGAGTGCAAATTCAGTCATTGCATTACCATAAAAATATGATGCATTATCAAACATTAAAGAAAATGGTAACCCAAACCTGGTGATTATGAACTGATCTATGAACTCGATGATATGTTCAGCATTAGCCGTCTTGAGTGGAACTGCTTCTACCCATTTAGTAAAGTAATATGTTGTTGTAAGGATATATCTATGATGTTTAGAGGAGTGAGGAACGATCTCACCTATTATGTCCAATCCCCATTGATCAAAAGGTTGTTCAATGTTGACTGGTTGAAGCGGGAAGGATGGTTTATTTTGTCTTCCAGCAGTGCTTTGACAGACTTGACATTTCCTAACGTAGTTATGTGAGTCTTTGAATGATGTGGGCTAGTAATAGCCTGCGCATAGGATTTTATGTGTAGTAGCGTCTCCAGCATAGTGTCCCCCTGCTGGCCCATTGTGGAGTTCTTGCAAGACTTTTTCAGCTTTAGATTTCTCAAGACATCTAAGTAGAACAAAATCATAATTTATTCTAAAAAGAACATCGTTCACGAGCTGATATTGTTTAGCTTTCAACCTTAGAGCTCTTTTCTTGGTATGATTGAGGTTTGACGGAGCATATCCATTCTTTAGATAATAAATGATATCAGCGTATAATGACTCAACATTGATTAGGCTTACCTTGCACATTTGTATCTCTGCAGATGGTGTTTCGGAAATAAGCAATGCTTCGACCAACATTTTGCAAAAGCCTTGACCTTTTACAATACTTGCGGATTTGATTTCTATATCATATTCATGTAAGGCAATAACCCAATTGGCTCTTTTCTCACCCACATCTTTCGGTACTAAAAGATTTCTTACTGCTGGAAATGGTAACTATGATTTTTGTATGGGTTTTGAGTAAAAAGGGTCTGAAATATTTAATTGCTTTGAAAATAGCATAAGCTTGTTTCTCCACATCTGAATAGTTTAACTCAGCCCCCTATAGATTTGAACTAAAAAAAGTGATTGGATCTTCTGCCTTATCCTGATTTTCTTGAGTGAGTATTGCAACATATGATCTATCAGAGGCAAATGTATATAAAATAAAAGGATCAGAAAAATTTGGAGTTGCTAAAGATGGAGCATTAACAATTGCTTGTTTGATTAGATTGAATGCCTCATACTCGTCTTGGCCCCATTTAAAGTTTGAGTTCTTTTTAATCATTGCTTGTAAAGGAGATACAATTCTTGAAAAATCTAGAATGAATCTCTTTACAAAGTTAATCTTGCCAAGGAAAGATTGCATAGCTTTTTTGTAATGAGGTAGGGGTATTTCAGAAATCTCCTTGATTCTGTCAGGATCAATATGAATTCTAGAAATTGACACTATGAATCCAAGAAGTTTTCCTTCACTTAATGCGAAAAAGAATTTTTTCAGGTTAAGTGAAATTCCATACTTTTGACAACGTTGGAAGATTTGTTTTAAATCTCTAAGATGATTGCTCTGTTTCTTGGAATATACAGTTATATCATCCAAATATATTACCACTGATTTGTTGACTAATCCCTTGAATGCGATGTCCATGGCTCTCTGAAATGTGGCACCGACGTTAATTAGACCAAAGGGCATCTCCTGATATGCGTAAGTGCCCCATTTCGTTTTGAATGTGGTTTTTAATTGATCATCGAGATGTACCAACACTTGGTTGTATCTTGAGAATCCATCCAAGAATGACATTAATTATGATCGCGTGACCACCTGCAATATTTGCTCCATAGGAGGCAAAGGAAAATTATCCTTTTGGTAGGCTTTGTTAAGATTTCGAAAGTCAATACAAATTCTGATGTCTTGATTTTTCTTCCTAACGAGAACCATATTGGAAACCCATTTGGAATGTTGAATGGGAAAAATTATTTTGGCTTTCAATAACTTATTGAGTTCATATTTGATCTGGTTTTCTAGGTTGGGATGGATCTTTCTCAACTTTTGTTGGACAGGTTTTTCATCGTCTATCATTGGGATAGTATGTTGAATGATGGAAGTGTCATAAGTTTTTAGTTCATCGTAGTTCCAAGAAAAGACACTTTTGTATTGTCTCAAGAGACGAATATATGCTAATTTTTCTTCAGGGGCTAGGCCAAAGCCTAGGTTGATATTCTATGGTTTGGTATCGGTTCCTAGATTTACTAATTCATAGTTCAAAGTTGAACTTTGCAGTTTTGAATCGGTAGATCTTTTAAATCGATCTTTTAAATCATAGAGGTCTTCTAACTTGACTACTGACTTAGGTATATCATTACTAGTGCTATCTTGTTGCAATTGTTTGTCATGTTGGCCCTCGTCAATTATTTAATATGTGTAGGATCCTTTGGATGTGAGAAAACTCATGATATCAGGATCATCGTTGAAAATCCTCCAATTGGTAATGTATCATGAATAGAGGGTGTAAAAATTAATTCAATTGAAAATCGATCAAGGCTAAAGTCTTCTGAAGGAATGAGCTTGGAAGCTACGTTAGCTAAGAGGTCTGCACTAGCATTCTGGAGTTTGGGAATTGATGAAATATTAAATGCTATAAAGTGTTCAGTTAGATATTGGACTAAATATTGGTAATGTTTTAAATGACCTGATAAACAATGTATAGTATTACATGCATGTCTGATTACAATTTCAAAATCTCCGAAAACTTGAAGATATTTGACGTCTAATCCGATTGCTTTGTATAACCCTTGGACTAAAGCCTCGTATTCAGCGGTATTATTGGTGCAATCAAATTCAAGTCTACAAGTTAGCATAGTTTTATTTTCCTATAGACTAATTAACACACATCCTGCTCCTACTCCTTCGTTAGATTTAGAACCATCAAAAAATAATTTCCAAAATAAAGATTTATTTACAGGACTATCTATAAAATTAATATGTTTAGAACTATCTGTTTGAGAGAAATTTTCTACTTGAGATAAAACAGAATGTTCTAAGTAAGGTGAAGTATGAGCATTAAAATTTCCTAGGAAAGAATCTACTAAGTAGTTGCCAATGATGTTATTGTTGTATGCTATCGATTCATTCTCTCCCTCCAGTTTTGTTACTATGTATTTGTGATGTCTTTCTCGCTCAACTTTTATTTGATTTGGTTTACCATTATAAGGGAGCCACATGTGCAACCAGTTGGTTGCAAATTATCCATGAAGTTTTTTTGACCAATCTCTGCTAAGAATTAAGCCATAAAATTCTGGAATATCAGCAACTAAAATGACGATAACTTGGCATACCTTCGGGTTGGATGATAGTCTTATGGTAACCTTCTTTAATTCGCCAATCACTTTGACTTGCGATCGATCTAGCTGAACTATGCACACAACATATTTTTGCAGTTGAACGTTCAACTTTGCACATATTGATTTTGGTAAAATATTCGATGAAGCTCCAAAATCCACTAAGCAATTATGTAATTTTTTATTGAAAATTTCATCAGTAAGAAGAAATGGGGAAGTATGAGATCTCGACCTTCCTCCAATTAAAGTGATATCATTTGGATCAACTTTATTAATCATATTAGTTGGAGGTCTTCCCATTTCATGGGAAGCTTGAGAGATTACAATGGCGGGAAAAGGTGCAAATGGTACATGTAATTCTTTCAAAAGTATCTTTTGCTGGTGTTTTAACTTGCTCAATTCGTAAAAAGTGATGTTAGCCCTAGTCTTTTTCATGTATTTTATGATATTATACTCCATTTCATCTGAAACAATCAGCGTTTTAGATGGAGTTGTTGAATCTATTTGGACTGGGCTAGTTTGAGTTGCTTAAATTAGGTGTTGTTTTCTTGGCTGCGACTTTATCCTTAGTCATCGAGCTTGCACTCTTTGGCTTAGGGGTAGGTTGAGGAGGATCAAGTTTATTTCTACTACGAGTACTAACTGGGGATGCCTCTTGATCATCTTCATTTGGGAGGATGAAATCCCACATACCTTGTAACTCTACAACCTCTTCTTCATTGGTATGTTCTTCGGTAGCGATTTCCTCTTCTTCTTCTTCGGACTCAACACTTGTGATAGCATTTGGGGGCTTTGAATCAGTTGAAGGGTTTCTTTTATAAGTCCTATACGGCTTTTTAGAAGAAGTTTCTACCACTTTTTTCTTAATGTCGACCATCTCATTAGACATGGTCTTCAAAACTTTTTGCAATCCTTCTAAATCGAATGGATATTTCGATTTTTTTTTCTTGGGATCTTCCTTGAAAGTAACCTTCTTGGATTTTCGTTCTTCTATTGCGTTTTTCTTTTCTAGGCCTATAATACATTTCTCTACTGCTATTGCTTCTTTCATATTTTCAGCTAAAGTTGTTTTGTTAGCCCTATCAACGAAGATTGCTATGTTTGATGGTAAAGTAGTGATGTGCCACTCACTTCGCACTTCTTCGCCAGGCTTGGAAGTAGTGGGAATTTTGTTTAACAGTTTATTGAAACGTGAATTAAAATCTTTGATAGGTTCTTTTGACTCGGCCCTAAGGTTAGACAGGTCGTTGATTAATGTCGTCGTAGACCTATCATCACCAAACTTAGTGAGGAATTATTCTTGGAAGATATCCCAACTAGTGATAGATCCAGACGGTAATGAAAAATACCATGATTCGGTTGCTCCTTGCAGAGTATAGGGAAAAATTCAGATGACGACATCTTCGTTGGTAGCTCCATTGAGATTTATGGATAACATAAAGTTATTTGTATGTTCTTCCGCTAGCATGCCTGCTTCAGGATTAAAGTTAGGTAGACATTTTTCAGGATGGGCCAATATTTGACTCAAGGGCACATGCATTAAGACTGCCCCTAGGTTATTCCATGGCGATTGGGCCATTGGAGACCTACTAATAGAGGAAAGTGCAGAAGATGATCCCTGCGTTTGGGAAGGTGAGGATATTATGACTCTAGATGATTAAGAAGGAGATGTTGAAGTACCAATGGACTGGTGGACGATGATCTGAAGTGGAGGAGTGGATGGTTGACTTCGCGGTGCAGAAGTTGAGATGGATGATGATGATGAAAGAGTCTCTCTATCGGACCCTTTAGGTGATTACCTTGTTCTCTTCCTTGTGGGTAGAGGTAACTCGGTTGGCTGAAAGCCAAACCTTTCGCTCTTTAATCTGGTAAGAGGATGAGCATGGTTATATTGCAAAGTCATGCTACCTTGAGATTTATCAGATCTTTGAGAAGATATAGAAAATTGCTGAAGTTTGTGAATCAAAGATTCAACTTCAGGAGGTTCAATAGTAGATTGTTCTGAAATGTTAGGGTTTGTAGCAGTGACTGTTGTTCTTTCAACTTCTGGCTCTGGATTTAAAGATTGTAAATGCGATAGATAAGTCAGGGGAGTGGTGAGGGCAATTTACTCTCAGAATGGTATTTAGATTTAGACTTTCTTGCCATTCACAGTTCAAGCCCTCCTTCTAGTGCCAAATATGTTGAAGGCTCGAGAATCAGGTCTACAACAAGGGGGATACCCACTCGGTCCAAACCTTGGTTAGCAGCTCCTTTTTCGTTTGGTATAGTGGGTTCGAATGGGGATATGGGACCAGTTTCCCAATTTATGTGTGTGTGTGTGTGTGAAGAATTGATATTTCCTTTCTAAAAGTTTCTAAGTGAGATGCTCTAATTCTAACTCTAATCTAATGACATGCAATTGTATTCTAATAAACAAAAATATCTAAGTCTACACTAACCTGGGGTGTAATCCTTCTGTTATGCGATCTAAAATGATTTCAAATAACAATCGGTAATAAAGATCATTCAACTATTATGAGAAAAGAATTCAATATAGATAAACCACTTCGTATAAAAAGTTAGACAAAACCATTGTGAAAAAACATATCTTATAGTAAGCTACGCATACATTAAGCATAAATAAATAGTTATCACCATACAAAAGTGCCAAATGATAACTCAGGCATTCACGCATCAATATATAAATAGCTAAACATGAATATCACTTTGACACAAAGGAAGAAATAGTTAAGAGATAAAAGTACCATTTATAACTAGTTCTACTCATGAGCTTCAAGCGATAATGATTTATCTCTTCTTAATCCAACATCCACTAAGAGTACAGAAGTGCAACATTAGTAGCAGATATTAAATGCAGATATCAATAAATCCTATTCCATTCATTCATCAAAACCTCCTCAGAGGGTGCAAAAGTGCATGTTCTGAAGACAAATTTTTGACAAATTTCAGGACCCTTCTCTAAATGCATGAGAAGGATTTAAATACTACTAACTAAATCTAAAAATAACTTATTACAAAAATGTAGGATACGGTTTAAATGACCATCCTTTTTTTAGGCAAAAATAAAGCAAAATTCATACTAATATTGAATCTAAAACTAAAAACTAGCTATTTTTGTATCTGCTCCTTAAAATCGCAAGCATTCAGCGTTTACTTGAGAAGATTTGGCTAGCTGACTTCAGACTTAAATTGTCCTGTGAAAATGGAATCAACAAGAGCTAGCACCATCTTCTCAGTAGAGTTGATGATGCATTTGAGAGTCATACACTGGCTGTGTTGTTTTACCAAGTACGCCCAATAAGAATCCCAATTCAACTTAGTTAATCTTTTGATTGAATCTGTCTTTTCTTGAGCCTTCTATCTCCAACTTGTTTGCAATTGCTGTACTTTTGGTAGATACCCTAGAGTGGTTTCTGAGATCATATTTTTCCTATGAAAATTTTCATTTATGCAATCAATAACGTTGTTTTTTTTTGTGGCTACTTCCTCTGCCACTTGCTCTGCTTTCCTGATTTGTGCATCCCATTTGTTAAAGATCATTTCTTTATGATTGTCATTGATTATTGGTGCGCCTGCTCTTTTTCCCTCCTTTGTTTCTTGCCAAGCCAAATATTTAGTAACTCTTTTATCAATTAAATCATAATCATGTCGTAAGTCTACGACTTGATTAGTGATATTATCGCTTATTTCGCAATATGAGTTCCACTATGATATTCTTTGGCACAATGTTTCCTATTGCTGTAGTAGTTGATCATTCAAGGAAATGGATTCTGTGATGTATTCTGTAAGCTTAGGATCATCCTTGTGCATCTCTTTCATATCCTGTAACTATTTTTCTCTCTCAGCCAAACTGTTCTGGTAGCCTATCTGCATTCGTTGGAAGTCTTGTTATAGTCTTTTAAGCTGTTATTGTGCTTCGTTGTTGGTGTTGGCTTGTTGCAACTATTGATGCAAAACTTGTATCTGGTATTCCTTCTCTTTTAGTAGTTGCTATACCTCAGATGCTTTATCAATGGTCGCAGAGGCATATGCTCCTGCGATCTGAGATAGTTTGGTGAGATTTTCAGTGGGATCGGTAGTAGGATGTTGCCATAGGACTTCTAATTGCTCTACATCATGAGAGAGCACATTTTCCAATTTCCTTTTCTTTATTTGTCTTCTCACTACTGCCTTGTGTTGTGGACTATAAAATACATCAAGAGGAGGAATCTCTTCTATCTTGAGTATAACTTCAGAGGACAGGGTAATGGGAATATGTTCCATATCTGTGATATTGCTAATTGTTCTTGTGACTATATCTTTTGTTGCTTGTACATTACTCACAGGTGTCTTTGTGCTCTGCACTTCAAGGTTGATTAAATCATTGAAGCTCACCCATTCTCTATCTAGCTCAGTTCTGATTGATGGTGGCTGAACGATGAGAGGAGGAGGATCTATCTGTGGTGAGGTCAAAGCCTATTGTTGTGGGAGCTCTTTTGACTAGGAAATATCCCTTACTAACCCCTCGCTTTTACCATGGTCACTTTCAAATCTCTTAGAATGTTCTGATGTTTCTTTCCCAGACTTAGATTTAGATCTATCTATGCCTAAACTTCCGCCGAGACTAATACTTGGAGTTGGTTCCCTTACGAGTTCTAAGAGTAGTTTTTCCAAAGGAATATTAGTTAACCTCCTCTCCATGTATATCTTGAACTGCTAAAATTCTACTGGAGGGAATCACGTTTGGGCCGAATGTAGAACTTCCTTAAGTGTACTTTTCTGTTGGAACATGTCATCAAAAATATCATCCTCTTTAGAAAACACCTTTATTTTCACTACAACTGTGAAATTCTTAGTAATATCATGAGGATCGAACGGTCTTCTTGGAAATTTGAACAATTGTAGACATGTTATGTTGTTTACTTCTTTGAATGCATGGCCTACATCAAATAGTGAAAAGGCCCCACAGGCTATAGGAAATCATGGCCAAATAGCCTTCTTTTTGTCCTTCAAATCTTTAGTCGAACCTCCTTCTCCACTGGTTTGATAAGCAATTTCTCATGCCATGAGTTTATTAGGAACATATAAAGGTAAGACGTGAGGGGAAGCAGCACTTCCAAATACCATAACATATGTAAACAGTTCTTCTCCGAACCATCTTGTGACTGGGAGTATATCTACCTCTGCTTCAGGAGAACGTCTTGGAGCATCCTTATCATACAACATTTTGTATAGGGGCAACATGATTCCATGAGAAATGTTGTAGAAGAATGGAGTGAACTTAGAATCCCATAATTCTTTGTGGTAAACATGAATGGGTAAGGGGTCTTGAGTCATCAATTTCCATCACATTAACGGAAACTTGGAAACATAGCAGATTGCATCCATCACATATGTCGATAAGTAGAATGGGGGATAAATTCTGTGAGAAACAGTTCTTTTAGACTGGTAGTTTAAAATGGCTATGGCTAAGTTGTCAGACAATATTTTTGCCCAATCCATAACAATAGCATTAACGACAACATCCAATAATGGTAGCCATTCAAATGAAAATTTGTTAATGTCTGGCTTCCCGAAAAGTCTACAAAGCATAGCAGCAACAAAGCAATATGGGGAAGTGACAGAACCAATACTATACATACCATGTTTATCTCTTTTTAGTGGTTCATCTCTTCTTGACCAATCTTTGGTGCATTTCTCCAGGTCTTCGTTCTCTTTAGCAAACTTCTCTATGAACTGTTTGTTATAAGTTGCATGTGGCTCTGGTAAATGATACATGAGCTTCAAGTCTTGTTGAGTGAATGAGCCAATGAGTCCTTTACCCTAAGCCTTAAATTGTTTGTTTTTGATGTCAGCATTGTCCAGTACCCATTTAACCATGTCTGTGTAGTGGAGAATTTTAGGTCTCGCCGCTATCCGTTGCAAGAACGAGCAAGCTAGATCTGAAACTGATGCCTCTGAAGACCCCTGTGAGCCTGCAGTAGTTGTAACCTCCATTACTTTGGGATTCTCTTCCTCAAGTAGATTATACATGCCTTCCCAAGTAGTAATACCAACGTCTCTATTACAGGCAGTGTCTGTATACAAGGGCATCATTTATTCGTCTTCAGAGCTCGAAGCTTTGCCTTTCTTCCCCATAATATCCTATATATTGCTTTGTATAGTTCTTTGTTATTTGTTCCTGCAGTTTACAAGTGAGGTGAGAGTAATGATAAGGAAAGGTGATGAAAAAGATTTAATGCTGAAGACATATAAAAATATACCACCTTACGTGAACTGGCTCTTCAATAAGCACAAAACCATATTTTATTAACAACTGTAACTCATTAATTAGCATTAAAGCACATAACCAGGTCTCGGTTTATGGAAACAAGATTTCTCGACCAATGAACTTGGAAGATCCACGATGAAGTGATTTTGCGATTTGCTTCACAATATCGCAAATCACTATATCACATTATCACAATATCATTTTGCTGCTCTATCACAATATTGCTTGCCACTCTATCGCAATATCACAATATCGCTAGAGCGTGACATATGATAGTTTTCTGTTAATGTACTTTCTGCGAAATGCGATTTTGCAATATGCGCCATTGCATCTCGATGGTTTGGAGTTTTTTAGCATAAGTGGTCTTTGATGCATGCGATGCAATGAGGTTTCACATCGTGATCTCGCAATCTTAGAATTTGGCTTGTAAGGAGGTAACCTATTATCTTTTTTGTGATGCGATATTTCTTAAGGAGTGATTTTATCTTACCTTATCATGAAACTTAAGCTTTTTAGATTTTCCAAGGGTATTTTCCTAAGTTTATGATGGTAAGTTTTATTAAAAAGGAAATACAAGCACTAATTCTTTTTTTTTAATTTTTTTACTAAAGGGCTTCCACTTATTTAGTATTAGTAATAACACTAAATAAGGAGGGGGGTTGTTGCTAGCCACAATAATGAGGTACACCAAGGAATGTTACAAAAAGGGTATATGCATCCCATTGTTTCACCATGGGGAGCCCCTGCACTTTGCGTTAATAAGGATGGAAAATTGCACTTGTGCATCGACTACATGTAGTTAAACAAATCCACTATGAAGAATAAATACCCACTACCCAAGATTTATGATATATTTGATCAATTGAGAGGGACCTTTATGTTTTTCAATATTTATTTTAGGTCAAGCTCCCACCAAGTTAGGATCAAGGAAGAGGAAATTCACAAGACTTCGATCAAAATGAGTTATGAACACTAAGAATTCATTGTAGTTCCATTTGGGCTTAAAAATGGTCTAGTAACCTTTATTTTCCTAATGAACGATGTGGTTAGTCCTGATTAGGAAACAATTGTACTGGTATTTTTGGATGACATACTCGTGTAGTTAAAGAATGAAAAGGAGCATGAGGACCACCTAAGGGTTGTGCTACAATTTAATTTTATGCCAAGCTCAATAAGTGTGAATTATTTCAAACTTAGATTCACTACTTGGGTCATGTAATCCGAAAAGAGTGAGTGGTTATGGATCTAAAAAAGGTTAAAGTGATATCAGATTTCTCCACACCTCAGAATGTAACAGAAGTCAGAACATTTATAGTGTTGGCTAGTTACTATCAAAGTATCATTTGAAAATTCCCAAAGACTGGGCAACCCATCATTGTGTTGCAAAAATAAAAGGATTTCATTTTAAGAGGACTCCTGAATGTGCATAAGTTTTTAACAACTAAATAAGTTACTCACTTGTGAACCTATCTTAAAAATAAGTGACCCAAAAAAGGATTTTCTTGTTTGCATTGATGTCTGTAAGGAAGGAATTGGTGGAGTCTTGATGTAGGAAGACTATGTAACCTGCTATGAATCTAGGAAGCTAAATAAGCATGAAAGGAATTGTGTCACTCATGACTTGGAGCTGGAAGCCATTTTGCATGCACTAGAAATGTGGAGGTAGTAATTATTGGGAAGGATGTTTAATGTATGATCATGGTTGTATGAAATACTTATTTGACTAGCCCAAGTTGAGTGTCATAAAATCCATGTGTCTATCTTTGATCAATCAATTTGACTTTGATATTAAGTACATTGAAGGAAAAGAGAATAGAGGGACAGATGCATTCAGTAGAATTTTTGCAAGATGTTTTCCTAGCAGCCATAAGCACTTGATCTTCTGACATGCAAGAGGGGATTAAATAAGGTCATATAAATGATTAACATTACCAACATGTGAATAAGTTTTGGAAGGAACAAGCATATGGGTCAATAAAAAGAAGCTACCAACTCAATGATGATGGAATTCTTATCTTCAATAATAGGAAATATCTGCCCAGTTCCAATGATTTAAGGAAGCTTATCATGGATATATTTCATAAAATACCTTACTCAAGTTGCTATGGATATCAAAATATTATGACAACCATGAAAATGACATATTTTTGAGCTAGAATGATGGAATATATTATTGAATACCTTGCAAAATGTTTGGAATGTCAACAAGTAAAAGTAGAGTGTAGGAACCCGATGAGACTACTACAACTAATCCCAATTCCAAAATGGAAATGGGAGGTCATATCCATGGACTTCATAGTGGGTCTACCCAAAAAAAATAGACAACATGATGCCATCATGGAGGTGGTGTATAAGTTGAGAAAGGTGAATCACATTATAGTTGTTAAAAGTACTCATAAAGCAATAGATATAGCCCATATTTTCATGAAAGAAATATTTGGGTTGCATGGGATACCTAAAAAGACAATCTCATACATGGATGCTAATTTCACTTCAACTTTTGGAAATTGTTAATTGTGATTTTTGGAACCCTATTGGCCTTCAACACTACATACCACCCAAATACTAACGTTAAACAGAGGGAGTAAGAAAAATCGTGTAAGACATGTTAAGGATGTATGTGATGCATCCATTGACAAAATGGGAAGACTACACGCCACTAGTAGAATTTTCATACAACAATGGATACAACAAGTCATTAAGAATGAGACCCTTTGAAGAAATTTATGCCAAAAAAATGAGATACCCCTATCTCTTGGGATGATATAGTAAGTAGACTAATTTTTATGCTAGAGTTTCTAGAAGAATTAGATAAGGAAATGATGAAGAAAAAGTTAAAGACATCCCAAGATAGGTAGAAAAGTTATGTTGACTAGAAAATAAATCACAAAGATTTTCAAGTGAGAGAACATGTTTAACTCCATATTAATCCAAAGCAAATCTCATTGAAAATGAGCTCATGTGCTAAGTTGGAACCCAGATAGAGTGAATCATTTCATATATTGGAAAGAGTGGGTCCAGTCGCATATAGATTGGCTTTTCCACCCACAGTGAAAGCTCACAATGTTTTTCATATTTCGTTGCTTAAGAAATATGTTCATGATGCTAATCATGTTGTTGAATATTATGTGCTACAGGTGGAACAAAAGGGAGAGTTCCCACCAAAACCACTATGCATCTTGGATGAAAGACAAATCACACTCTAGAATAGACAATAGAGAAATTCAAGGTGCAATGGAAGTTCTTTGATCCTGATGAAGCCACTTGGGATATGGCTTAACAAATAAGGTCGTCGTACCCATATTTTGTTTATTGAATAAAGAAAATGTAAGATATGTAGCAGCCCCAAGTTAAAATTTCATGTAATAAACTTAATAAATGCAAAACACTACCAAAGTCATGGGACACATACTCCAAGTTGATTGTTGGGAAAAACATCCTAGTTGGTGTTCATTTCAATTTATTGTGGCTAAGAAAATTTGAAAAGGAATTGACAAAGGAAAAGAGGAATTAATTGGTATTTTATTTATGAAAATAAAGGAAAGTAGGAGAAAAGGGAGATGAAAGGTCACAGGTTTTCATCAGAGGAAAATTGAAAGGAAAATAGAGGAAAATGAAGAAAATAGAGGCCTCAATAATAAAAAGGCATCTAAGGATCAATTCACAACTTTTTTCAATTCCATTTTGGATCTCTCTCTCTATTCTCTCTTAATCTTTCAGACATAGAGCATTCTTGGAGCACTTTAGCATTGGAGGAAGGAAGTAAAAGGAAAGAAAGGGAAGCAGAGGAAATGAAGAGACAAGCAAATAAAAGTTGGAGCAAGAGATTTCAGCAGGAATACTTGTAGGTAGCAAGTTTCATGTGTGATTTCGTAGTTGGTTGGTGAATGCATGGTACATGCTTGTGTGTATTAGGTTCTCTTGTGATCATTGGCATAAGTTTTTTCAGGTCTGATAGTGGTTCTAGCCTAGTCTTTCCATTTCTAGATAGCCATGGTGCGATGGGGTTCTTTCATTAGGTTGAGCTTTGGATTTCCATATGGTTTTGGAACCGCGTGAGGTGGTCTGAGAAAAATTCCCATAAGGCCTAGGAATCCCTTGACCGATTCTGACGGGAATGTGGTAAAGCCTGAAGGTGGAGACAGGAGAATTCCTCATGATATTGGTGAAGAAATTCTAAGGCATCCAAGCTTGTTTTCTTCCCAGTAATCCCTTGACCAGTTTTTGGTGGGACTGAAATAAATATTGAGGGTGGAGGTGGTTTAATCTCCTAGAAGATCTGGTTGTTTATGTATTGGTTTTAGGCCTAGTAGTCCCTCAACCAGTTTTGACAAGATTGCAGTAAAGCCTCAGGGTGGAGGTGGTTTAATATTCAGTAAGCCTTGGTTGTTTTTGTCTTGAGTCCCACATTCATTCTTGGAATATGACATGGGGGTCATTGGATGAAAGAAATATTAGGTTCAGATCAATATATGGTCAAGTGGTACGTGGTGTTAGAGTCCTATAGTGATAGGATTCATAATTTTGAATTGGCTAAGGTTAAGTCTTGTAATATTGTACATACCTTTTCTTTCTGCAAATGTTTTCCATATTAAAATTAAAAAGTGTAAAGCGGGCATATCCTGAAAGAAATATCAAAGGACAAAATGAATAAGAAAAGATCACAAAAGTGAGAAAATATGAACCCCAAACAAAAACAGATCATGAAAGTGTGCAAATCCAAGTGCCACTACTCTTTACTTTACTGTCTAAAATAATGGTTGTGTGCAGCTTATCATTAATTCCACAACCCATAATAGTCAAATTGTTTAATCATGACTACTTCATGCTTTAAATTTCATGTTTATAGTTAGACAATAAATATCTAGCCAAACAGTTTAATCTTGGCAGATCAGTAGACAGGTAGAGAAATAAAAGGAGCTCATCAATTTAATCTGAGCCCTTGGAAGATATAAGGTTAGAATTATATAGTTTACCTTTCAAAAGAAAAAGGAAAGAGAGGGTTTGCTAACTTAATTGCACCCAATAAAGTGAAGAAGAAAATGTTAGGGTAAGTAGAAGAAGGGTTGCAGAAAATACAAAGTTCATTGAAACAAAAGAACAGTTATCATGTTTAATCATGTGTCTTAGTGTGCAGGAGTAGTTATGAAAGAAAAAGGATTCTCATAAGTTAATTTGGTTAACTTCCCCCCATTCCATTTCATCCCTCACTACGCATTTACTAATTTCCCCTTTTACCCTTTCATTTCTTATGCAAGCCCCTTTTCCTTCATTTTGACTCCTACCCCTTGGTTTCACACAATTCCATAGAAAAATAACCTCTAAACTCATTCCCCTACCTAATAAACCTTTTTCCCTAGTGTGAAACCCTTTCCCATGCAAAAACTCACTTTCCCTTGGTTAATTTTCCTAAAAACCCCAAAAAACCCACTAAAACCTCTTATACTAACTATTAGCACCCCCTCATTACCTTTTTAACTCCACTACAATATCATGTTCACGAAAAAACCTTGGCCCCACTTCATAAACTCGCATTACATCTTAACTCCGCAATTATTCATTAATTAATTATACTTGAGTGAAATTAACCCCTAGGCCCCACTCATATCCACCCCCATTTCCTGTTGTGCAATTCCACCACGCGATGGCCATTGGATATTGCACTCCCAGATCCTATGGCCCTCACCCATATCGTGCCCATTCATCTCCCGACATTTACCGGCCCAAGAGCACATGATATGGGCAGTATTTCTCGAGTCCCCTTAGGTTACATGGCAGCACTGCATTAAGTCACATGCTCTCGGGCAAATACCACCCATCACTCAAAAGTGGTGCAATGGCTCTGTAAACCTCCTCCCTACCAAAAGAAAAAACCATTACTATTCAGTAAACGCGTTTCCGCGCTAATTTTTAACTGTTGCCTATTAAAAGGCCACAGACTCCCATTTTAACACTTTTCGCTCGTTTTCTCTGTGAAGGCATCTTAATCTTTCCTGCTCCCCCCAAGCTTCTACAACCAATTCTAACCACCAATTTCCTCCTGAACATGCTCTGGAAGCCTAGTTCAGCCCTCTAGTGTGTTACTGAAGCCACAAAACCCTCTGTAGCCCCCATCAAAACCAATTTGTAGTCTGAACCTCAAACTCCAGGTATCTAACAACAAACCGCAGACAACCCTCTCAAATTCAAAAGTATACAGTAAATTAAAACATTAAAGAAATTGAATTTAATTAATTTTCATTGAATTGAAAGTATTTCCCCTCAAATACCAAAACCCCTATCCTACAAAATTTCCATTACCCTATCCCTGTACTAGAGTTATTAAGACTTCATTTCCATAAGTTGTATAAGCTCAATTCCCATATTTTATCACAAAGATGGTTGCCCAAACCTCTATGGATGTCATGCCTATATCAATCCCTCACCTGGACATTGACCATTTGGCCCTAGTAGACATGGATTTTCAAATTAAAGACACTGCTACTCCAGGCCACCTTCTGAGAATTCATTGTTGGATTAAGGATAGGTTCCTAAACCATGTTGATGACATTAACCTTTGGGAATCCAATTTGCCTAATTATACATTCCTAGAAGTTCACCCATTCCTAGACATAATACATTTTTGTCATGCCTGTTATGTTCCAAGCCAAAGGGTTATTGCAGCACCAAACCATGAGTTATTATTCACTAAATCGATCAACCAGATGTTGCAAATCCAACCTAGTATTAATCTGACCACTTTGTCTATTGCAATCCTATTGGACCTATACATCACACTTGACCTGGTAAAAATCAAACAAATTTTCCAAAATTTCATTATTGAGGAATGTCATACTCCTACAAACATTCCACCCTATGCTTCCACTATTTTTTCAGAGACTGGCAGGTGCATAATCACCATGCTCTCATGCATCCTACGATACACATCAAATGAGCATGTGGATGAGGTCATTATGGCATTTTTATCCATTTTCACTCCAGGAAAGCCTCCAGATATCATGTTTGATTATGCCCAATTCATTGCAAACAGAATGCATGAGCAATTCACTAGACTCCCCACAGAAAGAGTTTTCAAATACTCTTCAGTATTGTTTCATATGTTCTTGTATTACCAGACAGATAAGTTCCCTTTGAGCATCTAGAAGTTGTATACCAAGGGAAAGGAGAGATCAGTCATCCATTGGACACCCATGGTCCACAAGTTTTCCACAACATTCAACTACAAAGACTTCATAGAATCCTTTGTATACTCTGTCATGAACATGCTAACTTATAATGCTTAGCCTAGAATCAGCCTAGAGATCAAGAGAGTACTATAATTGGCCAAGAACAACAATGTGGGAGATTGGTACTTGTACCAAAACCACACTGAGATCATAATTTATGGTTGTGAGATAGCCCCCTATAAGTTGCCCAAATACCTCCCTCTGAGGATATTTTCTCTTGAATACTTCAGTCAAATCATTAGCTCTGATGAGGTCCACTTCCTAACTTGTAGGAAGAAAAACCAGTTAAAAGTGAAAAACCAAATGGGCCCATTCATTTGCAACAACAAAGAGGCTCGACTAGAGGCCGACAGGTTTCTTCAACAAATGAAATTCAGAAACAGTTTCATGTGGCACTATGACCCTCATGGGGTCATAAACAAGATCAAACTCAATATCAAGTTGGGAGCATACATCCACCACCCAAGGCCTAACATTGAACAATTTTCTAACTAGGATGAGTGGGTAGAGAAAACCTTGATTGATATGGAAAACACTATTGTGGATTTAGAGAACACACTCATTGATTTGGAAAGAAAATTTGATCACAACTCTTTCCTGCAAGTTCCAGATCAAGGGGAGCCAATGAACATTCCTCCTATCATATAGACCCCAACCAACAAAGAGAAGAATCCTAAGAGGAACAGGGAGGAGGCATCTATCTTTGCCATGGAGACTACTAATGAGTTGTTTGAGCCAAGCAAAAGGCCCAAGTTGAATCTTGTATCTAAATAGGAGGAGAACATTGCATCAGAGGAAATAATTGACACTAAGGCAATGGGATAGAGAAGTAAATAAGCAGATGCATCAAAGGAAACATAACAGCCATCGACCTCCAACACACAGATGATGGATAGATGACAGAGTATGGAGATCTCTTCCTATGTGAGGTTAGCTGACAAGGAAGAGGATATCAAAGATATATTCAAACAGATAAAGATGAGGAATGAAAAATTGAAGGCATAAACATATGCCAAGTACCTCAAGCTTACACCACCAAACTAGACCAGACTGGTGTCAGCCTTTGACATCAAAGAAGGAAAAATGCAGGTCTCATTTTTGTAGCCCAATGTATAGCAACCAAAGACCTCAGTAGATTACAAGAAAATTAATTTTGAGGTCTTGCCCAAGGATGTTCATCCCATTGATCAGATAGAGTTTCATAAGAAGGCTGGAGAAATGATCTACTCCACCCTCGCAACAAAGTCCATGGCTGCTTATAAGCTTCAGGATTGATTGGGCAATGTAACTGCTCAATACAAATTGGAGAGGGTCTCCTCACATGATAAAGAAACCAGGATTATGTCCATGGAGGACTTGGTCATTGAACTGGGCCATGATCCAAGTGATATTAAGGCCACATAGAAATTGATCAAAAAGATGAATGAGGACATAGTAGCCCTCAAGAAACAACTCAAGTTTCCTCATTTACAACACCCACAGACAAATGAAGTCCTAGAAAGCCAAATGAATCATGAGGAAATTATGGACTCGGTGTTGCAAGTGAATGACAAATTAAAGGAGATGGAGAAGGAGTTGGATGCCTTGATTCAACTCAAACAAGATAGTATCGATAATTCTCCTACAACTATCATTCCAACAGTGATCATAGCTGTACCTTCTACTTTGGCAGCATCATTAGCTCCCACTACTTCAATGGCCACTGAACTATTGACATCTGCACTAACTACATCAGCAACAAGATCAACAACAACAACCTCCACAAGTAATGAAGCAAACAGGCTGGTCAAAGCAATGGAAGAAATTCCCATTTAGACCACTAAGATGAACAAACGAAAGGAGAAAGTCACCAACCTTGAGACAAATTACAAACCTGCCTAGATCATGCATAAAGAAGAAAAACAAAAGGCTACAAGGATGAATGAAAGAATAAAAAGTCCAGAGAAAGAAATGACACTCAATGAACCTATAGGTAAGGCTAAGGAGCAACTATGGGCCAATATCATTGACTCTATCAATGATATTTGGCCATTCATCTAGGTCATTTTTGAACAGATTGATTTAATAAAGCAGGCTATAGAAGCCATTGAAAAGGTTAAAACAGAACTTGGAGATATGCTAGAGGAAGCAGCAAGAGTCATCCACTTCTTCAACTCCAAGAATAAATATGAGTTGCAAGAACTAGAGATACTTGACAGCATAGGTACAATTTTGGAAGTCAGAAAAGTCCTCACTAAGAGGAATTTGATGTTGAATTTAGAAGATAAGCTTCAAAACATGCAACTAGCTATTGAAAAGTTCATGGCTAAGTTCGAACTTTTGAAGGGAAAGGGAATACCTAATCTATTAGTAACAAATGATAAGTTAATGACACATGATGATCATAATAAGAAGATCAGGGAAGTGACCAGAGAACAGGTAATAACTTCATCCATGGAGGGCTTACCACCAGGCAAAGTGTTGTATTAAACTTTTGAAAACTTGTTTTACCTCCAGCATGAGGTAAAACACTTGTTTATTAATAAACCTACTTTTGCCAAATATACAGAGGTAGATGAAATATACATAAAAATTCTCAATATCCAATTACGAGATGAGTAAATATGGGAAAAAATGAATGATTTACTGTAATAAATACACAATAAAATATAAATGTACAATAAAAAGTAAAATAGCACAGTAAAAGGATTTTGACAAGTCAGCAAGGTTAGAGTGTATCAGATGAAAGAGTATTAGATGAAAGGTTAAAGTAAAATAGAACATCCAGCATGGAGACCAAATAGCCAAGCATCATAAAGGGCAAAAGGTCAAAGAGCAAAGCTAGTAGAACCTAAATAACAGGGACATCAAGTAGTAGCTCAATAGTTGTCTCTATCTTCTTGTGCAAAGATATTTCTTTTTCCTAGATTAGTTCTCAATGCAATTTGAGATATTTTGTAATTCCTTTTGTATAAATATTTCATAATTCGAAGTATTATGGTGGATTATTTTACATTTGTAGGGTTATTTTGATTTGGAAACCTAACGGTGATTGTACCATTTTCAAGTCAATATATTGGAGCAAGTAATAAAATCATTTTGCTACAGGATTCATGAGATGAGCTATTTGCAGTGAAGTATCTTCTTTTTTTGATATTGATACCTTCTTATGTGTTTCATAATATTAAATGTGTTCTAAATTTGAATGAATTAACTGGAGGTATCGCTCAGAAATTGTTTAAGTACACATTGCTTTGCACAATTAGTCATTTACATGTTTTCCTTTGATACCCGGATTTGAGAACCCCTAATTGCTTTCCCATCCTAGTTGAATTCTTTCATTCCTTCTAGAGTCTAGCCTAGGGAACCCTTAATTGCTCCCTAGATCCGAATTGAAACCATTTCACCATTTAGCCTTTGAGATCTGCAGTAACTCTTCTACTTGCCCTGTAGACATTGTTTTTAGAACTGAATCTAGTCTTATTTGTCTAACATTTGACTCCATAGCCTAATGGTAAAAGAATACCTTTGTTCATCTAAGTAAAGTTATCCCACCACCTAAATTCAAACCAAAACCCAAGTGCAAACAATAACTAGCCTCAAATCATCTTAACTAAAACAAAGTTAAATTATAAAGAGAGAGCCCTCTCTGGGCATCAGGAAGGCTAGGTCCTCATCTCCAAAAGTGGTTTGTGGTTACCTTTGACTTTTCTTCTTTCATTAACTTCTAAAGAAAAATTAGAGTGATAACATTTCTGGTGACCATACTCGAGAACTATGATCCTTAGTCTCATAAAACTTTAAGGAAACCTTAAATTTCATCTTAAGCCCCTTAAAGTCATTTTTTGAAATTTAATCTTAATTTTTTTTTAATAAAAACAATTTAAAAAGTGAAAATTCTAGCTCCTAAGAAGACTCGCTATACTAGGGCCAATATAGATCCAAAACCTACTACCATAGTTGATGACCCAGAGAGAATTTTAAGAAAACGAAAAACAACAAAAACTCAAGCCATTAGTAGCCGGTTAATCAGAGCCAATTCACTCCCTGAGTAGTTGTTAACTTTAGAGGAAATCCCTTTTGATTTTTCATTTGACCTCTCATTATTTAGAAGTAAATCTCAGAATGCAATCCATGAAAGAGTCTTAGACCCTGAGTTTGTTCAACTCATTGAATCGAAAAGGATTATTCTTTCAGATTTAGATAAATTTGTCATTAAGACTTTTGACAAGAAAGAAGCTTCGGACTCTAAATTGATAAGTAATATAGGTGATTATTACCTTCACAATCTGTTGAAATAACTTCCCTTACTACTGTTGCCCATGAAGTTTCTGCACAAACTTCATTCGTTGTAAATACCCCTTCTTTTACTACCATATCACCAATAGTATCCATATTCTAGTCACCTAAACCAGTTATTAATTAGCCATCCTCATCATCATCTAGTTTACCTTCATACAGTTCAGGTCCTTCCTCAAGCACCACTACTTTACCCCCTAGTCAAACTAGAATCACAACTTTGGCAAACTGATATGCACCTTTAGTTTTACCTGCACAACTCCATGTCATGCCCACAGATTATCAGAGTAAAATCTTCCTGTTTCATGCTACTGGTAAATACACTGCCCAACAACATGTAAACAAGATGTCTTACTTTTTTGAGTTGCATGGGATAGATGAAGCAGATGTCCAAATGAGGTTGTTTGCCCAAAATTTAATTAGGTATGTCAAGAAATGGTTCACAACCTTTCCTACCAACCATATTGCAGACTTAGCCAATTTTTATACATTATTCATTGATAGATGGGAGAGAAATAAAAACCCATTGCAAATAAATTTTGAATATGAAAACATTAGAAGAGCTCCTAATGAGTCAGTTCAGGACTATTGCACTAGGTTCAATAGTATCTACAATGCAATTCAAGCCAATATTAAGCCTGCACCTGACCTAGCATTAATTAAATTCCCTGATGGTTTTGACGTTAACATGTCATATCAGTTAAGGGAAAGAAACCTAAAACATTGGAAAAAATGCAAAGCAATGCTGTTACTGTAGAGGCCAACCTATTAGCCAAGAAAAGCCCAAATGAGAAATCAAAAGAAAGTTGTATTTAAAGAGGAAACTTCCACTTCAGATGGAAAGGTAGATATTTTAGCTAAGAGTTTAGAGAGAATAATTGATAGATTAGAAAACATGGAGAGGAAAAATCAATGGGAAAATCAACAACCGCCCCCAATAAGAAACCCCAACTTTAGGAAGAACCCTAACACTGGAAAAGGCACTACACCAGATCAACATATTAGCCCCCCCTTGCAAGAGGACTATGTTGAGGATTCACGAAGCTAAGAAGGAGAAGATGACACCCAGATAAACTTACTAGAAACCAAAGATGAAGACATTATTTTTCTTACTCAAGAAGAGCAAGAGTTATATATGTTGCAACAATTAGAATATGGTGAATCCTTAGATTTTAAACAGGGATATGAGTCAACTATATATGAGGTACACAAAAACTATAGTTTAAGAATTAAAAAGGACAATGAGACTCCAATTAAAAGATCCATCCAGACCCAGACTAAGATAATAAAAGAAGCTCTAGTTACCAAACTGTTACAAATCCTCCCTAGGGGAATATCAGAGACTTCTACCCCTAAAATTGTGGATATAACCTCCACTGAAAATCAAACGGAGACAATTACTGAAAATAATCAAAATAAGAGAAATCAAGAAAAAATAGTAGAAACACAGACTGAAATGCCTAATACTGAGAAATGGGATAGAACACACAAACTGCACATGTTGAGGAAGATCTAAATTAGACAAACAAAGCTCAGCCCCCTTTCAACATCAAAACTGAAATAGAAAAAATAAAGATCTCAGTTCCCTTGACCGAACTAGTAAAGAATGAATCCTATAGGTCACAGATAACTGAAACTTTAAACATAGGAGAGGGAGAGGATGCTATTAATTTGAATGATGATCAGCCTAAATTATTGTTTGGCCCTGAGGCCAATGGTATTCATCAGCAAGGGGGAGTTCATCCTTTCTACAGGAGCTTGAACATTCATGAAAAAATATTGCATAATTCTATGCTAGACTCAAGGGCATTGATTCGAATTTGGATCCTTAAACTCTCTTAAAGCTACCCGAACTCTGTAAAAACTCATACTGAAGCTTAAAGTCTTGTGGATGTCGAAGCCTATTAGAAATAACCTTTGAACAATGACAATTTGCAGCCAGCATAGACCAACGAGGACCTTCGATCAAAGTGCACTAACTGAGGCCCATGGAGACCGCGCAGTGGTGCAAACTGTAAATTGGGAAATCCAGATCAGAAAATGGAGGTTATTTCTAAATCGCACATCACTGGGCAAAACCCCTCGAAATGGAAAAGCCCCAAGTGCTAAGTTGTCAGGGAAGCTAGAGAACCATGGGAAAAGTGCTAAAGTGACAAGCAGGTCTTGCGCTCCAAAACCAGTGGAATATCGGAGGCATTTTGAGTGGTAAGTGGATTTGGTAGGGGAACGAGCAATTCCATACATTGCATGACACGTGTTTGATGGATGAGAGAGAAAACTACCTATCATTGTGGGCTAACGTTCGAGCAAGTCAATCGCATGATAAGAGAAAACACTGTAGGATCTGGGGGCTCTAGATCTAACAACAGAGATTGTGCCCGATGGGAACCCAGATTCAATGGAGAAAATAAGCTTCGCACATAATGGTTGAAGTCTGATTGGACCGCTGAGCTGGAAGATGAATCATTTCACAGAGTAATCAAAGTAACGAACCATTTGAGGAAGAGCTGGCTCAGCTCGTGAGGAGGCAAGTGGCCGCCTCTCTGTGCAGCGTTACAGTGATGATGACGCAGAGCAGGAAATTCCAGTGGATAGAGGCAGGTGATCCGAAGAGCCGAGAGAGGAAGCGAACAATCATGAGATGGATTGGTGTTAAGCCATGAACAAACATAGAGTAAGGGAGAAAAAGAGAGCAGCCTAGCAAATAGTAAGTAGACCTAGAAGTGAAGAAACCAAAGCCGAGCTCACTATAATAGGCAGAGCCACCAGAGGTAGAGGGCGAACAATGAAAAAAATGATAAATGAGCAGAGAGTCTTTGGAGCCACTCAGAGGTCTAGTGAAAAGCTAGAGATCTCAATTGATAGCAGCATATTGTTGTTGGAGTTGCTTGGAGGTCAAGCGACTCATAGAGGCATGCAAAGGTTGGGAGAAAGAGCTTAAAGAAGCCAGAACCAAGAGCCAAAGTGAGCGCTAAAAGTAAGAGCTGAGAGCCAGAACCAGAGCCCAAGCTATAGAGCCAAAGCCAGAGTCAGGGCCATAGCTAGAGCAAGATCCAGAGCCAGAGCCAAGAGCCAGAGCTAGAAAGACAAAGAGCTCCAAGAGCCAGGGGATAAGATGGCATTCGGAGCCCAATGTTAAGTGTAGCACTTGTAAAAGAACTATTGCCATAATCCCAGAGAGTCTAATCGAGTTGATTAGATCTCAAGGAGATGTAACCCAAGATATCAGGGTGAAGTCCATATTATATTGTTGTCTTATGTGTTTGTTTTTACTACCGCTTTAACTACTGATATGTGCATTTATATATCAGTTTAAGTACCTCCCCATATCAGCACAAACAATAGATTTTAAAGTAAATAATCAGCTGAAACAGATATAAGCATACACCCATATTTCCGAGCATTTCTTAATTCTGCATTGGTTAATCATTAAGACTTGGAAAAGTTTGAAGCTCTAGAAGTGGGAGAGGTTCTTGTAAGTTAGACAAGAAACGTAAAAGCCCCATTTTCAGATCAGGTGGTATCAAAGCTTAAGATCAATTAACCCCACCTTCAAGGTAGGTTGTAACAGAATGCTTGATTGACAGGGCAAAGATTGTTTGTCTGAAAGGTGTTTGGACAGTCAAGGATTGATTGCCTCATCGATTGTATGCTTGGTGGCAAACTAACTATTGTTTGATTTTGCAGGGGTGAAGGGAAAGCTATTGATGGGTCAGTCTAGGAAGGACAAGAAGGAAGAAGAGCTGAAGGCATTCTTCTATCGCAAAGGACCTCAAAGAAACCCTTGAAGCACAAGAGGTTTGCTACAAAAGGTTGTTGAATAAGCTCTTTATTAATATTGTTTGAAGTTCTTTTGTTCATTGGTATAATGACAACTTCTACAAGTGAGCCCTCAAAATATTCTTCCTTCACAAGTTCCTTTAATGGAGACATGAAGCAAGACTTGTCCACCATGATGGATATGGTGAGAGAAATGTATGAGGATGGAAGGAAGTGTAGTATACTTAGAAAGTAGTTGAATTCCATGGAGGAAGAGAAGCAGATGCTTTCTGGAAAATTGTAGGAAATGGAAAGGCAACTTCATATTGCAAGTATGAACCTGAAAAGGATGCATGAGCTGGAATCACAACTCTTTGTTGCAAAGGAAGCCTTAGCCAAGTATCAGCTTGAAGAAGAGGTAAACCATTCTTGTTTTTCTTCAAATTCTTCTAAGAATGATTATATTGGTTCTTTTGAGAAACATACCAAAGACATAGGTTCCAAGGTAATGTCCAATATGGGCTATGTGTAGGAATTTACAGGGTAAGTTCCTCAGAAAGAACACCAAAAGGACACCGCTCACAACCAGATCTCAAATCAATACACCAGTATTTTTGACGTGGTTAAAACCCTCAAAGGAAACATCCACGCGACCAACGTGGCCCACTTTATGCAATTTTATTATCAAAGAATGAAAATTTACATGCTTTTTCTCATAGGCGGATTACATGAACATGACCCTCCATGCGTTTAAATGGAACTCATGGACCGTCAGGTGTCAAGCCACGGATCAATGTCGGTAATACCGAGGAGAGAGTGAACGGTCGGGATCATACTATTGTGACCGTCGATGAAGTTACAAATGTTACAACGGTAAAGAAACACCTTTACCTAACTCTACCCTAACTCTATTCTAGCCAAGTTGATTTTACTATTTTCTATGGTCGAATATCCTAACATCCCCCCTTAATAACAACTGGGATAGGATGAGGATTTATAAATTGACACATAGGAGAGGAAGGAGCACTAAGCCTAACCTAGTGGCGACATCAAACATCTCAAAAATGTTTTATATGTTCCAGGAATTAAAAAGACTTTGATCTATGTCTCTATGATAACAGACCAAGACATGTAGGTGCAATTCTTCAAGAATGGATGTGTCATTCAGAATAGCCAATTGGAGACAGTTGCAATAGGAGTACGCATGGGGAATTTGTACAGACTGGATGCAAGAAGCATTCCACGACAAGCGATGGTTGCAGCAACATCAACAACTGAAAATATCTGGCATTAGAGATTTGGACATCTCAATTTACAATATCTCATCTTACTCAAAAAGAAAGGTATGGTCGATGGTCTTCCTGCTTTACATAATGTCAAACTGGAATGTGATGGATGTGCATTAGGGAAGATACATATAGATGAATTCCCTTTGCATGTTAACAGAAAAGAAAGAGACATCCTAGAACTAGTGCATACAGATATTTGTGGACCTATGCAGACTAGGTCTTTAGGAGGTGCATACTACTTTCTATTGTTTACAGATGAATGCACTAGGTTCTCTTGGGTATATTTTTTAAGCAAAAAGAGTAAAGCTGTCCGATACTTTAAAGAATTCAAATCTATGATAGAGAACCAAATAGGAAAGAAGATAAAGATTCTCCGCTCGGATCAAGGGGGAAAATACAAGTTAGGTGAGTTCATGAACTTCTGCAAGCAGCATGGGATTATACAGCAATTCATAGTGCCACACACTCCACAGCAAAATGGAGTAGCAGAACGCAAGAACAAGACACTTGTGGAGTGCGCGAGAAGTATGCTTCAAGGTAAGGGTATTTCTAATTGTATTTGGGCAGAAGCCATTAATACTGCTATTTATTTGAAGAATAGGAGTCCCACCAAATGTCTAGGCTTCAAAACCCCCTTTGAAGCATTTTTTGGACTCAAACCAGCAATCGGTCATTTAAGAATATTCAGATCTAAAGCTTTTGCTCATATACCAAAAGCAGATAGGAAAAAGCTAGACCCCAAAGCCTTGAAATGTATATTTGTAGGATATGACACAGATTATAAGGCACACAAGTTATATACTCCTATGACTCATAAAGTATTTGCACACAGAGATGTCATTTTTCATGAACAGACAGAAGATGGAAAGGAAGACTCTAACAATGACAGCCACATTCCATTCTTGATAGAACTGAACAGTGAAGAAGAAGAAGAGGAGGAGCAGGAGCAGGAGCAGGAGTAGAAACTTGAAGAAGTAGCAGCAGATAGTGTAATAAGTGATGATGCAGGCTTGGAGAGTGTTGAAACAGATAGAGTTGAGGTAAGTCCTTTACCTAGAAGATCGGGTAGGAAGACTAGACTACCTGCAAAATTTAGAGACTATGCTTTAATGTCCAAAATTTTAAATATTGTAGAACCCTCAAACTATGAAGAAGCAAGTAAATCAGATGAATGGAGGGCTACAATGCATGAAGAAATGGAATCAATATATAGAAACCATACTTGGGACTTAGTTGAGTTGCCAGAAGGGAAAACGCCTATAGGTTGTAAGTGGTTGTATAAACCTAAGATAAATGCATATGGTAGTGTAGAAAAATTCAAAGCTAGACTGGAAGCAAAGGATTATTCACAACAAGAAGGAATTGATTTCGATGACACCTTTGCCCTTGTAGCTAAACTTAATACAATTAGAATGCTAATCTGTTTAACAACAAAACATAAATGGAAGCTACACCAGTTAGATGTTAAATCTGCATTTCTGAATGAAGAATTAAAAGAAGAAATATATTTAGTACAACCTCCTAGTTTTGTGAAAAAGGGGCAGGAGCATTTAGTGTGTAAACTACATAAAGCACTTTATAGTTTGAAACAAGCACCCAGGTCATGGTATGACAAAATTGATTCATTTTTTATTCAGCATAGTTTTCATAGGAGCCTCAACGATCCAAACCTGTATACCAAGATAAATAAACAAAGGCAAATCATTTTGATTTCTTTGTATGTGGATGACATGATAATAACAGGGAATGCAAATAATTTGATCAAAGAAATCAAGAAGCAAATGTCACATGTATTTGAAATGAAAGACCTTGGTGATCTTCATTACTGCCTAGGATTGAAGGTGTGGAAAGATTATGGTCAAACTTTTCTAACCCAAGGAAAGTATGCCAAAACCATGTTGGAAAGATTCAGAATGGAACAGTGTAAAACAATGGCAACACCATTGCAACAGAACCTCAAGCTAAGCAGTGACGATGGCACAAAATAGGTGGATGCCACTTTGTATAGACAGCTAGTCGGAAGTCTAATCTATCTCACAACAACTAGGCCTGATCTGGCATACTCTGTTAGTGTGCTGAGCCAGTTTATGTCCAGACCACTTGACAGCCACTGGAATGCAGCAAAATGTGTGTTGAGGTACCTTAGTGGTACTTGTAATTATGGTCTTTTATACACTGACATTTCTGATGTTAACTTAGCAGGTTATTCAGATTCAGATTGGGCAGGCAACCGAGATGATCATAGATCCATCACAGGATATGCATTTAGTATTGGATCCGGGGTTATTTCGTGGAATAGCAGAAAGCAAAGCACTGTAGCATTATCATCATCTGAAGCCGAGTACCAGGCGTTGTGTGCAGCTACATGCGAAGCCATCTGGTTGAGGTGATTGCTCAGCGATGTAGGCGAAGGACAAAGAGAAGCAGCCAACATCAAAACTGACAACCAGAGCACAATAAAGCTTGCATACAATCCAGTTTTCCATAAGAATACAAACACATTGATATTCAGTTTCACTTTGTACGAGAAAAGATACAATCTAAGGAAATCTGTGTGGATTATTGTAATACGTGTGATAATTTAGCTGATATCTTACTAAGCCTCTAGGGCAAGTAAAGTTTGAATTATTTAGAGGGATGTTAGGTGTGCAGAATAACCCTTTCTCCATTAAGGGGCGGAGTTAGAAATAATGGAGAAATGGTTATGTGGTTGTAACGCATCTTCTTAGTTTAGGAGTAGTTCCTAGAATTTAGGAGGTTGTTTACAACTACCTATTTTTCAGTCATGTATTTAATATCTAATATTCATTCGTGTATCAAAGTGTGAGTAAATGAGAGAGAGAGTCTCCTCCTTGTTTGAGTGCAGTTTCCAGGATATGTACACACTTGCGAGTTGCAACTCCTTTTAATTCAAAGTTTGATTTTTATCTAAATGTCCAAAAGTCTTCCAAATTTTTTATGATTTTGAAACACGCCTTTGTAGTACCACACATGATGACATGGGGGAGATTCGAGGATGCCTTTGCGTTCAATATTGACATGAGCACAATTGGAAACGTGTGACAAAGATTTGTTGTATTTATAATTCTCACACACGGTGCTCATATTCATTGCAGAGCAACTTTCTTGGTGGACTGCATTCATTCCACTACCGTTCTTTGCGTCCGTACCCTTAACAGTAATCGTTGTCTGAGCAGATTATCGTGGACATTGCAATGGAGCTGCAACGCGTGACTAAATGTTATTTAATGGGCAGCTATAGCTATTCTTCCAATATTTTCTCAAGCTTGTTGTAATTACCCGGCCATATTTAATTTTGGGGATTCAACCTTCGGGCGCAGTCCACTTTCGACTTTCGGTTTTATAGATGGAATGTAGCGCTGCATTGGTGTAATAAAATATGGTTGATATAAGTTGGTATATCATGCATATATATCAACTATATTTTCCAATGTGGTCAATATGCCAATAGATTTATATCAACCACATTAATAATTATTTTGTGTATTTAACATTATTAATAATTATATAAATAATTATAACACAAATTACTATTAAAATATTATAAAATTTATATCCTAATATCTATTAGTTTAAATAAGAATATTTATTTATTATCATTTTGTATTATTAATTTAATAATAAAAATTATAAAATTATAATACCATATTTGTATTATTTTTATTAATATTAAAATAAATATTATATGATATTAATATTCTATTATAAACTATATACTATTAATTATTATATATAACTATAATAATTACAAATATAATTACATGTTTGTTTATTAATATTCAATATCATTATCCTTTTAAGGGGTTTATTTAATTTTTAATATATTAATTATTATATTATGGATAAATGTGATTGTTATTTATATATAATTATTAATAAAGAGCAATTATTTATTATTTATGATAATTAATACAGAATTAAACATGGCACGGTACTTAACGCTTAGCATGAGACAATATTGGAAGAATAGCCATCGCTCCAAAGTATGCCCACTAAGAAATATTTGCTCCGGCGCTGCACCTCCATTATGTATTAAAAAACAGGTCCAATTATTATGCGCAGTCGAGACCGGGTATACGATAAATGCAGTTAGGAAAGAGAAACTCTTCTCAATGAACAATGGCGTGTGTGACGCCTATAAATATAATAATTATCGCGTTCCGATAAGCGTTCGGAGCCGACCTTCGTTGGATAGTGAACGTCGAGAGCATCTTCCAGTGCAGCCTCCGCATTATCACGGGGCGTCGGTTACGGTGGTGGGCTTAAAAATTGCATAAAGTTTAAGTAATTTGAATCGAGTAACAATGACAAAGAAAGTTTCATAAAGAAAGCAAAACGGCCAGTTGCATGAGATTCAACGAGTCATTATTTGTATATAAAAGTGCTCTTGTCATACAACGCGTCATTATTTGTTATATAAAAGTGCTCTTCCTCGCCAAATTCCAGTTCTATGAGATTCAAGTGGACATTATTTGTAATATAGAAGTATTTTTTCTCACCAATTTCATGTGCAGATTCTTGGAATGCATGTGCATAGACTAACTGAACCGGTTGGGCTGATAGAGGTAGGTTATTCGCATTTTGTCTCAAGTAGATCTCCCATGGATCCTCATGGACAGGTGAGGTCAGTGATAGGTGTAGAAATAAGCTTTAGACCGATCTTGTAAAGCCATAAATATCCCTGAATGACATTCTTGCACGCTATTGATCTATAGGGCCTACGGACTTGCATCACTACCTTTTTTATGGCCAGTTCTTCATTGAGATGCTCAAATAATCATATTTAAATTTGTAAAAACATTATATCATAAATTTTCATGTCAGATTGTGCGTGTTTTTTTGTCAAATCTCTGTCATGAGAGTGAAATGTTGGCAGTTATGGTAAATCTAAGATCGGCTGGCTGGCTAATGTTACAAGGTCAAACCACAACTTTAGATTCCATCTTACTGGAATTTTAATAATCGAGGCCATAGATGCAGATGAGAAGATGATATTTTAGTTCAATTCAAACTCGAGATTAATCCTGGTCAATGATTAATTGTCATTTTCCACTGACATGTTATTAGTTCCTTGGTACTATTAGCATTTGATTAGGCGTTGACCGGGATATTAGTTCGGGGTATTAGTTCTTTTGTTGACCATAAATTTCGAGTGTTTAAACAATTTTAACCAAAGTTTATCGCTATTTGGCTTCAAAAAGTTTTAACCAAACTTTCCATTTCACCTTCTTATTGCAAGCGTCTCTTGCCCCGATGTGATTTTATTGAGGGCAAGTTATTTTATTCTAAGTTTTTTCTTGCCCGTGCTTAGTTCATTGCTCGACAACGAGAAGAGCCACCTGACTCCCACCTGTACGCCATGCAAAGTATATGTCATGCAAAAGGCACAGAAAATAGCCTATATCAATGAATACCCACTCTCGCTGATATCCCATCTGTGAATATATCTTACAAGTTAAAAGGAATTCCCATCTGAATGACATGGAGAAGAGAATGGGCAACAGATTGAGTGCCTTGTTTCTGCTCTTGCTACTTGCAATAAGCTTTGGTTTTGTTATGCTATTGTTCTAGACATATTTGAATTTTCTTGGATCCATCCACTAGTTTAAAGAGGGTGTGTAGTTACTAGATTAAACTAATTGATTGATTCATTTATTTTTGGTGATCATGATAAGAGATGTAGGCAGAGGTTGCAGAAGGGCGGACATTCTTGTCCCAGAGCCATAGGTTTCATGGATATTGTGTGAGAAGCTCCAACTACAAACAGATTTGCCAAACAGAGAGGTTTTTAACTCACGGATGCCGCCACACCCACCTTGGCAACAAAAGATGCTTCTGCGAGAAACCATGTACTTGAGTAAAATATCCTCGTCATCCCTCAACTGTTAAATATATTATGTAATTACGTTGTAATTTTTCTTCTACTCCTTTTTCCCCTTGAGTTGGAGTTCCCTCATTCAGGAGAATTCTCCTCCGCGGTTACGATGATGGGTTTTGATAGCCCCAAAGAAAGGTCTTTGTAAAATAGGAGCTTGCTATATAGGACTCATAATATATTTTCTCTATCTATAGTCTTGACTGTTACTGTTGTCGTTGCTCTCTTTTACTTGAAGTTAAGCTCGATGTTCTAGTTTATACATAGGCTAGATGTTCTGGTTTATAAGTATGCTCAGGGATGTTATCCATTTGCCACTATGCAGACTCGATGCATCAACACTTGGCGTGGGGTATTTTATTTCAGGGGCAGAGAGTTCTCGGGCTGGAGGAGTTGCAGGAGCAGAGTTTTCGGGCCAGAGAAATAGCATAGGCGGCCTCTTTGTAAGTGTTTTCCTACCTTTTGCTTCGCATTTACATGGCTTTTCCAGAGCTAACATACCCATATTTGCTTTAGTAAGAACAAAAAACTTGATTTAAGGAGATAAATCTATATGAACTATTTGAAATGGCTAATAAAAATACCTTTGAGAAATATTTGGCTGGGTAGAAAATGCATTTGATTATAATACGGAGAGCGTATTCAAATTTCCCAGATGTTTCCCTCCTCAATGCCTGCAAATTGAGTAATTGTAAGGATTTTTTCGAAACAACTGATATGACACTTTTTAGTTGTCAATAATTTTGCTTCTCTAGCAGCTAGACTCGAACGCTTTCTTAGGTACCAGGGATATCCTGAGTGTGGTAGTGATCTAGCATTATTTATCATTCAAGACAGGCAGCTGTCTAAGAGCAAGTTGAGTTCAGGGTTAACCCGGGTTCAAGGTTAAGCCTTGTAATGTTGGATATTCAAAAGAGACAGAGGTAAAGATGTAAAGCCGTTGGGTATGCATGAAGGACGAGAGGCAGGCAGCTGGTAAAGTTGTGGGCTCCACCGCAGTCTACGTGTTTGAAATATGTTTTATGTAAGTAGTTAAAACTTCGTACTCTTGTAGGTGTCGAGTTCGATTCCAGGGAAGACAGACCCTAAAGTTACAAGTTAATGAAAACTCGAAGACGATATAGTTAATGTGATCTGCGCTCGAGTGCTTGCAACGTTCTTATTGTGAGCTCTGACTATTTGTTTTCTTGAAGGATCGTTTTGAAAAGATATATTGTGTAGGAGATGGGACGATGGAAATGCAGGTGAATGACGTAAACTGTGCTTATGTGCTATTTATTTTGCAAAATATTGAAATAGCGGTTCCGAATCTCTGAGATAATGTTAATTTTTGCTTCTGGATAAGGCTAGCATGTCAAGTCGTATGTTCTGTTGAAACAATAAAAATATTGGTACATAATCTCAAGAACACTGAGATTGCCAGTTATTTATGAGAAGTCTCTACGCAGTGTTTTAAAATATTTGTTATAATATTGTACAGTACTAATGTAAATGCTTGTTCGCTGATTTCAATGTCCAAATGAAATCTTTAGAATAGTTCCGAGGAGATCACTAATGTAAATCCTCGGTCGCTGATTCCAATGTTAGATAAAATTGTCACGATACTTTTTAAGAGAAACTTATTTTATAAGAATTAGTTAGATGGAATCATTATTACAAATACTGGACAATAATCTTCCATACGAAATACTTTGCTTCTTGATATTCCTTCCGATCAATTTAAAGATCAGCTTTTGTGCGACAAATATAGTGAATTCGATGACTCGGTCCACTTCCGTGCGAATTGCTATTATTCATCATTTACCATAGAAGCAATTCTGGACTTTTTACATACAGGAAATTATTATATTTTACTAATAATTAGTGTAGATTTATTTTTCAAATTTTCATTAGTTTACACTTTGATGAATTTGATACCATCAGATGCTTATTCTCGACAATATCATTCTCCACAGACATGTATTTTCTATGTATACCTGTCGAAGCTGTCACACGGATATTTCTTTATTTTTAATCATTTCATAAGAATCTTGCGGCGTAAATGTGCTAATAAAAAGGTTGTTTAAGGTTGCTTTCTTGAAAGTGAAACTAGAATATTTGACATTTTGTGGAACACCTGCAAACCCATGTTCGTTAGACAGTGAATGCTTTATATTTTGCTTTGATCCAGAGTACTTTCCTTGGGAACGCTGTGGATTCTCGTGAATTCCACAATTACTCTCTCTAGTGACTGTAAAACTGATTTATGACACTTGAAATATGCATGTGGTTTGTAGTATGTAGGAATTGAACACTTCCGGCATAAAATTATGTTACCTTAATCTCCATGTTGCATAGTGGTTAATTATAATAGTGTTGCATAAAGCACCTAATATTGTGCAAAAGTTTTAACATGGTATGCATATTGGCGTGAATAGTCACATATCCAAAAATACGGCAAAATGCTCTGCTGTTTCTGCACCCAATTTACAATTTTGGATTGTTTTTATTTCGATCCGCGACTATTTTGCTCCCTTGCGTCCAATGCAATAAGGAACTCCGCTCCTTACAACGTTGCAAATTCAAGTTCTTTGTAAATCTTGCACGTAATAGGGTCGTATTGTACAATGCAGGATGCATAAGATTTGGTACGTCTATGATTCTTCTCAGAAATGTACGAATTGCAAAATCGTGGTCACCTTTATAAAATTCCGAGCTATTTCTAGCCATTTTCACAGAACCCCTGTTATGAAGATTATAAAGCATAAAATAGTTGGGGTTCCTAAACGAACTGATACTGATGGAGCCTGAGAATAATTCTACTCGGGTTGAGATACAGACAGAGGATCAAGTGACATGGGAGCCACACCATTCCGAGATGTCTACAACAATTGCACCGAAGTATCACAAATTCATTGCCGATCCTTGCTGCATCCAATTATGTGGGAAACCAAACCCTCTTGCGGCACGATACATCAACGCGTTCATCTTTCTCTTTAAAGATTGGACCTTCTTTAAAGGGTCAGGACCACCCTTGATTGGAAATATTTAAATCCTATTCTTTAGGGTTTTTCTGGTAAACGTTTCTTCACGCATGACATTTTGTAAGGAGAAATTATTTAAACTTTCCTAGAAATTCGAGCAAGTAGATGGAGGCATTCATGCCAAAGTAAACCCTAGGAATTTTTTTAAAGGAGGCGTATTAGAAGTAGTGGTCAACGGCAAGGGTTAAGTTCAAGCTTTCCAGATTATTTGGTTTGAAAGCTTTCTCTATGTTATCTTTCGCAAATTTACCGATATCTAGGGTTATTGGAAAGCATCTTTTAAACTTTAGCATCGCAATACACAGACATAAATAAATAATGTTGCAATTATAATTGAAATTCATTAATGGTTGAAGAGAGGGGTTGTATTGTTTAAACATGATCTAGTTTATCCATGATCTGGTGAATTGCTAATGCTATTTTAATTTTCTAGTCATTTCTGTTAAGTTTTGCAATTCGCTGCAAACCCCGGCAGGGACTACTGCCACCGTAGTGGCTCCTTGTTTGAATAAGCTTTTCTTCGTGCTTGGGTGAGATGTAGACTCTTTGTGGGGTCACTGTATCATTTAAATACAAAATCTCTAGCCATTATAACTATCGTCATATTCACTTGAATAAGTTGAAAGAAAATCGTTTATTTTAAAAGAAAAATCTTTTGCTCAGTTCAAGAGTGAGATTTTGTTCTATTCAAAAGTGAGTTGTGGACTCTTTGATGAGTCATTGTGTCATTTAAATATAGGTTTTTTCTATTAGAATAACTTGAATAAGTTAAAAGGAGAAACATTTAGTTCAATTTAGATGCAGTTTATTCTATTTTAATTTACTTTTGGAGGTTTGGTGCTGTGTGTATTTATTTAAGCTAATTAATTTGGGAAGTTTGGTAATGTGTTTATTTGTTTAAGTTTTTAATATTTTTTACGTGTAGTTGTTTATATTTTTATTTATCTTTAACTAATGACATAGTATTTAAATGTTTTATGTAATGTTTTTATTATCGGAATCTTGATATATTTTTTTAATTATTTGAATAATATGTATACATAAATTAAATTAAATATTTTAATTTATTTTTTTGGTGATAGAATTGCATATATTTTATTAGTTGGGTAGGTTGAAAGTTAAATTTTTCTTCTTTGCAATAGGAGTGAGAATCACTTTCAATGTAGTCTTATTTGATTTTGTTATTCTTTAGCTGTAATGTTTCCCATTCTATTTGTGGGTTCAATTTGTTATGGGAAATGGTAATGGTTTAGGAAGAAGATTTTTCATATTAAATCTGTTTTTAAATTTAATTATACAAACTTATTTAATTATGCAAATGAAATTTTATATTTAATTATAAATTAATAATAGCAAGAGAATCTTCGTACTCTATAATGCCTAACAATCTTCGTACTCTATAATGCCTAGCTATCTTCGTACTCTATACTATATAATACCTAGCTACCTTTGTACACTATATTGCCTTTTGGTCAGCCACATTATTAAATGATAAATATTTTTGCATTAAAAGCTTTTATTGTTAATATTTTAGTAAGAAATTGACATATACGATATTATTGGTGACATTTTAAGCGTAAATTATTTCCGAATATGTTTCAAAGTATGCATATGTGTAGAAGGAAGAACTCTATTGTACAGAGAAGTCTGTGTTTTGTCCACACATTTCTCTCAACCCATGGATGTTTCGCACTGCTTGCTCCACACAATGACCTCTACGCAACTTCTTTTGTGCACTTTATATCTGGACGCACAGCTCTATTGTGCGGAAAGGTATGCATTTCGTCCACATTTCTCTCCCATCTCGTGGTTTTTCCACACTGGTTTCTCTGCACAACTTCTTTCATACACGCTATATCTAGACATGCTTCTTCCACACATGCTCTAAGCTAGACTCCACTAGAGTGAATAGCTATTTTAGCAAATGATTGACGCATACAAATTTATTGCTAATATTTTAATTGTAAATAATGATTATTTTTGTATTTTCAAATATTTCGAATAACTGCTTGTTTAGGCTCATGTGCGGCAGTGTTGTTTGTGCGTATCTCCATACCTTGCACTAACTGCTAACATTATTGTTAATATTTTATTTATAAATAATGCATATTAGTTGTCAATTGAGTAAAAGTTGTGTGGAGTGCACACAATGTTGTGTACAAAACCACATTTCATTGAGCAAAAGATTTGTTTACAAGACATGCAGAAGTGCGAAGAATGTTCATTCCGTGGAAGAAGATTTCAAGTTTTCATTGTACGAATAATAACATTGTTAATGTTTATATTATTGATAATATTTTAATTTTAAATAATGTATGCTATTGCTTTTTAGGTGATTTTTGTACAAGACCGCAATAATATTGAATGTGGTTATGGTTGTGAGCATAAGTTTCACCCACATTTTTGTCTCAGACCATGCTTGTTCTACAATGTTTACTCCTCACAATGACGTCTGCACAACTTCCTCTGCACACACTATATCTGGACACACTTCCTCCACACACACTCTAGGCTAGACTCCACGAGAGTGAGTAGTTATTTTAGTAAAAAGTTGACATATTATAAGTTATTGGTAATATTTTAATTGTAAATAATATTTATTTTTGTATTTCTGATTATTTCAAATATATATTTGTTTAGGCTCTTGTGCGAAAGTGGTTTTTGGGCGAATGTCTTCACTACGCATAAACCCTTTTATTGCTAATATCATTGTTAATACTTTAGTTATAGATAATGCATATTAGTAGCAAGTAAAAATTATGCAGAGTTCACACAAAGTTGTGTATAATACCACATTTCATTGAGGAAAAGCTTTCTTTATAGGAAATGAAAAAGTGTATAAAGTGTTCATTGTGCGGAAGAAACTTTCAAGTTTCCGTTGTACGGATAATAACATTATTTATGCACATATTATTGATAACATTTTAATTATAAATAATGTATACTACTTCTATATAAGTGATTTTTTACAAAACTACATTTCATTGAATAGAAGCATTGTTTATGGGATGTCCGAAGGAAGCTTTCTAGATTTCATTGTGTGGATCTTTGCATTTGGCATTGAAGGTTTTCATTGCTAATATTTTAGTATCAAAACATAATACATATTTTTCTTTTTATTAATGATAATATTTTAGTTGTAAATAATGCACATTATTGCTATTTAATTCATTCATTGTATGGATAAATCCTTGAAGCCTTCATTGTATGGATGTTCACGCTTCGCATTGTAGGTTCTTAAATTGTAGTAAAAAAAGACTTCATTTGACTTGTGCCTTAGTCAAATGGAGAAATTGGAATTTCCACTTTAGTAGGATGATTTGTCAGACAGTTAGTAGGAGTGACATGGCCAAGTCACTTAGTTAACTCAATCAATTCGAGTTTGTGGGAAAGAAGTAGAGTTGTGTATGAGTTTATTGTTAATATCTAGCTATCTAGTGGAGTTATATTTAGTGAAACTTAGTTATGTGAGCTCTAGTCTAGAATAGAGTCAGTATGATTTGATTTCAGTCAAGTAGTTGTAATTGTTTTTAACTCACTGATCTCTCAGTTAACTAGTCAATTTATTAAAAATAACCCTAGTCATGCATGCAATTCAAATTACCCAATTGAGTGGAGCAAAAAGGAATAATTCTAATCATTATTGTATACTAGTGAGTGTACAATGTTTGCATGTAGAATATGAGTCATTTGCCTCAATAACTGCGCAACCAAATAGGCGCAAGTACAGGTAGTGTGAGTGCAGGCAACATGAGTGCAGGTAGCACAAGTAAAGGTAGATCGAGTACAGGAAGTGTGAGTGTAGGAAACGTGAGTGTAGGAAGAAGGAGTGCAGGAAAAGGAGGATATTAGTATTGTAGTGCAACTTGAGCTTCAAGAAATAAAGTTTTCATTGTAATAGATCATTTTTTCTCATCTAATATAATACAAACATAGGACGAGTTTTTGCCAGTTGGATTCTCTATTAAAAAAATAAATTGTGTTCATTGTGATTAAATGATTGGATGTGTTTCTATTGTATGTTTCCCTTTTGCAAATCGAGTAGAATAAATTTGGGTCTATTGATTTTAGTGTGATTTCATTGGAAGCTGCAAATTTTGATTTATTTCTACATGGTATTAGAGCTAT
>APFE031191715.1:7556-20336 GCA_000404065.3 Pinus taeda
TTTTGAACCAACTTCCTTCAAAGAAGTTGCTTCTCATGATGAATTGAAAGAAGCAATGCAAAAGGAGTATGATGCCCTCATAAAGAACGGCACTTGGAAGCTGGTTGATCCTCCATTAGGAACCAAACCAATTGGCTAAGGGTGGGTCTACAAGAACAAGTATAAAACTGATGGCTCACTTGACAAGCACAAAGCTAGGCTTGTGCCAAAAGGTTTTGCACAGAAGGAAGGGGTCTATTATGAGGAGACCTTTTCCCCCATAGCAAAATGGGCTACCATCCGGACACTCTTTGCACTAGCAGCTCAGAACAATTGGAAAGTCCATCAAATGGATGTAAAAACTGCTTTCCTAAATGGAGATCTAAAAGAGAATGTTTTTATGTCCCAGCCTGAAGGATTTGCTGTGAAAGGACATGAGCATAAAGTATGCAAACTTGTGAAGTCCTTGTATGGCCTCAGACAAGCACCGTGAGCCTGGTATGAAAACTAACTGAGCATCTTCTGAAACTCAATTTCAAACTTTTTGATCTTAACAATGCAACTTTATTTGTCAAGAAAGTTGGCAAAACAGTTGTATATCTTGTCGTATATGTAGATGATCTTTTGATGACAGGGAATAATGAAAGATACATTGCATCCATAAAGAAGGAATTGGGGAAAAGTTTTGAAATGACTGATTTGGGCTATGTTCATTACTATCTTGGCATTGAAGTAACCCAACATCCAAAGTCCATATTTCTTTCTCAAAAGAAATACATTGGAGATCTATTGAATAGGTTTGGCATGACAGAGTGAAATCCCCTTACTACTCCAATGGAACAAAACTTAAAACTCACATCTATTGAAGGAAAAGAATTTGAGGATGCAACAAAGTATAGACAACTTGTAGGAAGTCTCAACTACCTAACTACTACCAGACTAGACATTTCATTTGCTGTTGGAATCCTCTCCAAGTTTATGCAAAAGCCTTGTGAGGGACATTGGTCTGCTGCAAAAAAAGTTCTAAGGTACTTGAAGGGAACTCGAGACTTTGGAATCAAGTATACACAGGTGGAAGACTTCAGCTTGATTGGATACTCTGATTCAAAATTCGATGGAGACAAAGAAACTGGGGTATCTACTTCAGGATATGCTATGAGTCTTGGATTAGGCGCTGTCTCCTGGAGATCACGCAAACAATCAGTTTCATCAGATTCCACAACGGAAGCATAATACATGGCAGCAGCTAAAGCAACAAAAGAAATTGTGTGGCTCAGGAAAATTCTTGAAGATTTGCAGGTAAAACAAGTACAATCAACTCCACTCATGATTGACAATGCCTATGCAATAAAGTTGGCCAAGAACCCAAAGTTTCATGATTGGACGAAGCACATCAATACTAAATATCATCTGATTCGACATCATGTTGAAGCCAAAACAATCCATCTCCGTCATTGTTCCAAAAATGAGCAAATTGCAGACATCTTCACCAAAGCGCTTGGAATGGAAAAGCTTGAACGATTCAAAATGATGCTTGGACTCACCAACATCCCTTCAGATTAAGGGGGGGAATGTTGACACCTAATCCTTGTGATTGGGTGAATTATTGTAAATAGATAAATAGGAAATATGAACAGTCATCAGGAGACGAACTGAACAGTCTCTCCCTATATATATAATGAGGACCTACTTGATGGAATAATACAGTCAATTTATTTCTGCCCTATGGAGTTACTACCTGGTCTGACATATGTACTTTGGTAGAATAAGACATTTTGGAATACGAAAGGTCATGAGGGAGACCAATGGTCATCGGGTAGATGAAGAGCCATGAGGAAGTTCAAGAGTCAAAGGTAGGCCATGAGTCACCCTCACTCTATAAATACCCCCTCATGACACATTTGTACGGACCTCTTTTTTGCTAAGAAAATTTTTGGAGATATAATATTGCTTAGGAAAACTTATTCTCTTCTAATTGATGCAAGGAGTGATTGTAAATTTTCCACTATTGGATTCCTCAAATCTCTTATGTCATAATGCCATGAATATTTTCTTCGCTTCATGGATCGAATGTTCCTGAGAGTCCTTTGATGTGCAGTTTTGTCATATGCTATCTCATACTACAAACTTTGTGTTGCTTCGTATGGATGGTGTTTGATTTGCTAACTCTATGCTCGTGTTGATGAGATGTTTCATTGGTATTGGTATAATTTATTTTTGACTCTACGTTTATTTATGCTCATAGATGTTTGATTATTGTGAACTACTTTACAGTTGTTAAGCGTTTTATGTTGTAGAACACGAGTCTTATTTGAAGCCTACTAACAGTTACTTTACATAAGGTTTATGTTGTTAATAGTCTAGCTATTCATGGTATGCACGTTATAATATATTTGTCAATTATTTCCTTGTGTTTATTGAAGTTCATGCTTTCAATTGAGCTCACATCCCACCTCCGTCCGAAGCAAGCTCAACACACCTGAACGACAGTCAGGCCTACATACCGGAAGGGATCCCTAAAGCAAACGGTGCAGGCTCTAGTTGGGAACCTACATCGAGGAGATCCCCTTTGCTATTGGCAGAAAATTCTAGCCCTTCAACAGATACCAATGTAGAAATTCCCACTGTAGATCAACAGATTATACAATATACTAAAACACAATACAAGATCTACTTCTACAACAATTTGCGGAAGCTAAATCAATTTGAGCACGATCAATGAGAACACATATAACTGAGAATGAGAAGCAATCACACATAACACAGAAGAAATATCTCGGGGAAAGCCTCAGCCTAAAACCCCAACTCTATATTATCATACAAGTGGAAAATAGTTACAGAATTACACAAAGCCTTAGCTTGGAAGCCAACCAGCTCTCAGTATCATCCCTTTGCTGCTCATAGACAGTCAAAGGCCTCTCACAAACCTTCTCCTCTGCCCTCCAAGCCTCCTATTTCCTTGCGCAGTTTTACTTGGGGTCCAGTGCTTCCACACATGTGAATTCCCACCTCACACTGCTCACTTGGCCCAATAGTAACTGCACAATCCTGAAAGAGATAAATCCTTTTGCATAGATGAGTTGCCTTTATAGGAAAAATCCATCCAACCGATAGTACATTGTCCCTTCTCTGATCTCAACTGTGTATCTGTCTGAACTGACATGCATGAGTTATTTATGAGAGAATATTCAGTTATCTGAAGTGTAGCAGTGACATGCATGCAAGCATTAACTAACTGAACTCGCAATTGATTCAACGAAATGTTTGAATTAATCTAACTGGACTTGACTCAGTTAACTAAGTCAACTAATTACAACTCAATATTACAACTCATCCTTATCTCTTTAGCTAATGGATAAATTCCTCAATTAATGGAGAAACTGTTGCATGTCCCCACATAGGCTTCAAGTTTGATTTTCCTTGACTAATTAACTCAAGATGAATTAATTATTTATTTTACAAACTGCTACTAAGATCAAATTCGAATTTTACTTCACTATTTTAGTTTAGGTACTTACTAAAATAGGAAGGTATCCTGAAATGCTATTTATAAAATGCTATTTTAAGCACTTCCATTTTTCCATCCATTATTGCTAAGATCAACACTGGCTAAACTGCTATTTTTAGCAGTGATATTTTTAGCAATTCTATTTTTAGCATTTCCTGTTGCTATTTTCAACACTCCCTCTCAATAAGAAAGGGATTATTAGTAACCCCAATCCTATCTCTGTGGAACTCAAACTTGCATTTTGACAATGCCTTAGTCAAAATATCTGCATCATGTTCCTCGGTCGAAACATAGAGAACAAACATGATCCTCTTGACCATACAGTCTCGAAGATGGTGATACCGGATATCTATGTGCTTGGACCTGTCATGAAAAACTGGATTCTCCAAGAGTTTGATACAACTCTGGTTGTCACAGTAGATCACTATAGGATCCATCATCTAACCAAACAATCCCACTAGAATCTTTCGCATCCAAATGGCTTCACATGCAGCCTGACTAGTAGCCATGTATTCAGCGTCTGCTAAGCTAAGTGCAACTGATCTTTGTTTCCTGCTGTACCAGGAAACTGCAATTGAACTAAGGTTGAAGATTCCTCCAGAAGTGCTCTTCTGGTCCTATGGACTCCCTGCCCAATCCACATCTGTGAAGCCCTGAATCTTCACTCCCTCTGTCCGTCTGTACCACAATCCGAACTGAGATGTGCCTCTAAGGTATCTCAGCACATGCTTCGCTGCCTTCCAAAATAGCTTGGTAGGCTAAACCATAGCTTGACTCAGCTGGTTCACCGTAAAGCATAAGTCGGGTCATGTGTTTACCAAATACATAAGTGAACCCACCAGTAGTAGCTACTACCTCACCTGAAGTAGCATCCTCCTTCCTTTAGTTCCCAGCTAAAGGAGTCTGCAATGGGCTTGCACTTCTCCATGTGAAAGCGCCTGAGTATCTCATTGGCATACTTGCCTTGAGACACAAATACTTCCGCATCTTTCTGCCACATCTCCATGCCTAGAAAGTAGTGCATAAGGCCCATGTCCTTCATCTCGAACTCTCTTGCAAGGTCCTCCTTGCAAGACTGTATCATATAATCATCACCTGTCAAAATCAGATCATCGACATAAAGAACAATGATCAATGGTTTACCTTCTACCATGATGTGGTAAAGGTTCGCATCTGCTTCACTCTTAGTGAAGCCCAAATCTGTGAAATAGTTGTCGATCCTAGTGTATCAAGCACGGGGTGCTTGCTTCAGCCCATATAGAGCCCTCTTGAGTCTACACACATGCGACTCACAATCGAAGGTTTCGAAACCTTCTAGCTGCTCAATGTACACCTCCTCCTCAATCTTCCCATTGAGGAATATTGTCTTCACATCCATCTGGTGGATCTTCCACTCCATCTGAGCTGATAGTGCCAACATTGATCTAATCAAAGAGTACCTTGCTACGGGAGCAAAAGTCTCATCGTAGTCAATCCCCTCGACTTGTGAGAAACCCCGGGCAATAAACCTTGCCTTATGTTTCTCAACACTGCCATCAGCTACCTGCTTTACCTTGTAAAGCCATCTGGAACTCACCAATGACTTGCCCTAAGGCCTTGGGACAACATCCCACACACTGTTTCGAATGATAGAGTCGTACTCCTCTACAATTGCATCAACCCAAACTGGTTGTTGCACTGCCTCCTCGAATGAAGAAGGTTTGGTATCTACACACTCCCCAACTAGGATGAAACCATGCATGCGATAAGCAAGAAATCCAGCTCAAACTCTGAGGCCAGTGCCTCACCATCAAATCCCTTTGAGGAACCCTTCTTGGGTTTCTTCTATGGACAATTCTTAGTGTAATGGCCCACTTCATGACAATGAAAGCAGCGCACTTTCAATTTGTCAATCTTCTTCCCACCATGGGAAGAACCGGATTTGGGATGAGACGCCTTCCCTTTCCCTTTCCTCGCCTTGATCGCTAAAGCTAGATTTTCCTCATCATCTTGCTTCGATGAGGATCCATCTCTAGTGCTTCTTCTTATTTCCTCCTGCATCAGATCCGACCAAAGTCGTTCCCTATCTGGCAGTTTTTCTCTTCCATAAACCAAGTCTTGGTAGCTATGCCAGCTCTTAGGAAGACCGAGGAGTGCAAGACTCACCATGTCATCATCAGCGCTTGTGATCCCTACACTTCCAAGCTCATCCCTACAGGTGGTGACCTTGTTCAAATATGTAGAGATCGTCTTGCCCTTTTCACACTTGATCTTATGAAGCTTTTCTTTCAGTGCCAGCGTCCTCTTATCGTTGTTGTTCTGATATAGATCTTTCAATGTTTTCCACATCAAAAACAGTGTCTCCCTCCCATGGAGGCTTGAAACAATGTGATCTCGAACTCACTTTAGGAGGATTCTCCTTGCTCTAGCCACACATTTCTTCCATTTCGCCAATTGAGTAGCATCAATCGGCTTGGGGACTTCTTGATCAATGAAGTCCTTTAGATCATTATCCTCTAACACTGCCTCCATGCGATCCTTCCAGGCTATATAATTCGAGCTGCCATCAAGGGCATACTCGAGTTTTAAACCACTGAACGTCATAAGTGAAATAGAGATGTGATAAGAACTCGATTTCTATATTTAGGAACCAAACTTCGAACTTCTTCTTCTTGTATATTGTTCTTCGCCTTGATCACCTTTGCTCTGACACCATGTAGAAATTCCTACTGTAGATCAACATATTATGCAATATACTAAAACACAATACAAGATCTACTTCTACAACACTTTGCGGAAGCTTAATCAAATTGAGCACGATCAATGATAACACATATAACTGAGAATGAGAAGCAATCACACATAACACAGAAGAAATATCCCGGGGAAAACCACAACCTAAAACCCCAACTCTGTATTATCATACAAGTGGAAAATAGTCACAGAAGTACACAAAGCCTTAGCTTGGAAGCCAACCAGATCTCAGTATAATCCCTCTACTACTCATAGACAGTCAAAGGCCTCTCACAAACCTTCTCCTCTACCCTCCAAGCCTCCTAATTCCTTGCGCAGTTTTTCTTGGGGCCCAGTGCTTCCACACATGTGAATTCCCACCTCACATTGCTCACTTGGCCCAGTGGTAACTGCACAATCTTGAAGGAGATAAATCCTTCTACATAGATGAGTTTCCTTTATAGGAAAAATCCATCCAACTGACAGTACATTGTCCCTTCTCTGATCTCGACTGGGTCTCTGTCTGACTGACATGCATGAGTTATATATGAGAGAATATTTAGTTATCCAGAAGTGCAGTAGTTACATGCATGAAAGCATTAACTAATTGAACTCACAATTAATTCAACAAACTATTGGAATTAATCTAATTGGACTTGACTCAGTTAACTAAGTCAACTAATAATTACAACTCATCATTTTCTCTTTAACTGATGGATAAATTCCTCAATTAATGGAGAAACTGTTGCATGTCCCCACATAGACTTCAAGTTTGATTTTCCTTAACTAATTAACTCAAGATGAATCAATTAATTATTTTACAAACTACTGCTAAGATCAAATTCAAATTTACTTCACTATTTTAGTTTAGGGACTGACTAAAATAGGAAGGTATCCCGAAATGCTATTTATAGAATGTTATTTTTAGCACTTCCATTTTTCCATCCATTGTTACTAAGATCAACACTGGTTGAATTGCTATTTATAGAAGTGTTATTTTTAGCAATTCTATTTTTAGCATTTTTTGTTGCTATTTTTAACAACCAAGCACTTTCTGGAATTGTTTCTACTGTAGAAACTGTTTTCTATCATATTTCCTTTTTATATTCAAAGAATAATACAATTTTATTACTCTACATTACACATTTCAGCGTCCTTGTGGCCCTTTTATTTGTACTTTGTAGCTTCCTTTTAACTTTTGTGATTGTGAACCTTGATTTGTTCATTGTGTGAAGGCAAATTGGGTGAGAGATAGAGTTCATTGTACAACAGTTTCTTAGTTCTTATCTATATGACCACCAATCCTTTGTGTGTTGCTATTTGTGAATTGTTACTTCAGTTGCTTACTTATCTGGCATATCGTTGATACTTGTAATTAGTAACTTATGTGCAATTCTAATTAAAATTATCCAGAACTGCTTCATTCTTATTATATACTAGCGCAACTACGTTACTATTGGTATTTAGAAAGTTCAGTACAAAGTATTTATGTACCTAACATTAGTTTATATTGAGAAAGGAGTATGCCATATTGGTCCTTTCAGATTTCTCTTGTTGGCAAAACTGTGCTTCATCAACCCAATTGTCAATTTCTTGTTTTTTTACCCATGTTTCTTTTCTCAAGATTCGTGAGTTTTTATATAAAGTCTTTTCTGTAGCACATGAGGGAGTAAAGGATAATGCAATTTTTTTTTTCATATTTGCAAATCTCTGGACAAGTTAATTGAGATATAAAGTTTGTTCATCTCATGCTTTTAAATGATTTACCACACAAACAACATCCAAAACATATCTCCACCTAAAACACCATCGAATTTACAAACAACCGTATATATGTATGTGGTGAATGTTATATAGTCATTGTAAACATCCTTAAAAGTGTCTAAATATATTTCAACAAAAATATCCATGGAAATGTCATAGAAAAGGTAATTATCAACGTTTAACTCATGCTTAGGGAGTATGGCCCATCTACCATGTGCCCATTTTGGACACTTTTGATTGACCACACAGCCTGAGGAGGTGTTAGCCTCCTGCTCATAGCAGGTATTCACCTTTCGTGATCGACATATATACAGGCCAAATATGTCATGCTTTGCTTACAACAATGTTCCATATTTGAAATTTGCTACTATGGCAAAGAGGGCACTAAATCTTCAGGCACAGAAGTCATTGCATGTATTCTTGAAGACCAGGCATTATTTAAACATTTCTCAAACATGTCCTCTTACATCGCCTCAAAGACACCAACTGTGCACCATCCAAAGTCATATAAGCATTTGTCTACTATTTCTTCTTTGCCAAAAAGAGGCCTGCTAGTATTGATAATTCTCAAGCTGTTGTGAATAGTGCTGTGACCGAAGGTGAAACTGCAAATTTACAAAGAGAGTTTGATGCTGCTAGAGAGAGTTTCCAAAACATTCCTACAGCACTGCGTATGATGCCTAAAATGGACCCATGTGGTGTATATGCAAATGACAAACTAAGATTGGATCAACTTGAAGTATATGGATTTGATTATGATTATACATTGATTCATTACAGTGGCAACTTACAAACATTAATCTATGATCTTGCAAAGGAGCATATTGTCAAAGAGCACAGATATCCCGAAAGCTGCTTACAGTTTCAGTATGATCCTGAGTTCCCTATAAGAGGGCTATTTTATGACAAAAAGAATGGATGTTTATTGAAGTTGGACTTTTTCCACAATATCGAAACTGATGGATGCTACTATGGGCGCCGTAAGATGAGCAGGGAAGAACTTGAACGCATTTATGGAAGCAGGCATATAAGCAGAGATTATGTTTCGAATCTTGTTGGTCTTATGGACTTGTTTTGCTTTAGTGAGGCATGCCTTATGTCAGACATTGTTCAGCATTTTGTTGATGCAAGGTTGGACTTTGATGCATGTTATGTTCTTGAGGATGTGAAGCGTGCAATTGGGTACGTTCATCAAAGTGGGCTTGTTCATAGAACAATTCTTGCAGGGCCAGATAAATATTTGGTGAAGAAAGCTGCAGTGTTGAAATTCTTGAGGACACTAAGAGAAAGGGGGAAGAAACTCTTTTTATTGACAAATTCACCATTCTATTTTGTAGATAGAGGGATGCGCTATATGTTCCAGGATTTTGGACTTAATGGGGATTCATGGCTTGACTTGTTTGAAGTGGTGATTGCTCTTTCTGACAAACCAAATTTCTACACTTCAGATCGGCCTTTCAGGCGCTATGACATGGAGAAGGATATTGTAACATTTTCAAAAGTCAATGCGTTCCAACCTCATACAGTTTATTATCATGGATGCTTGAAGTCCTTCTTAGAAGTTACAAAATGGAAAGGATCTGAGGTTAAACTGCGCAGTACTTTCCCTTCAATCGGACGGTGGAGAGAGATGCACCTTGATCGGACGCATATCGGGCGGGGTGAGCTGACCCATCGTTACCTTCCGATGGATGTCAGGTGCTTACGTCATGGGTACGTCATGGGTGGACAGATGTCAGCATCGGACCACCATGTCCGGAAACCACTTCAGCCCGAAAGGTGGTGCGATATCTTCCTGCCGGTTTAGATTTGCCGCTGGGTGGTTTTCTCCGAGCGTTGACTGCTGACCGCGCGCACGGTGAAATTATAATTTCAACAAAAGGTTGGATGGCGAACTGCTGCTATAATCAAGGAACTTGAAAAGGAAAAACTTTCAAAATTGGAATATTATATTGTGTTGACAGATTCTGCTCGCCAGAAAGCAGAGGAAGATAGGCAACTTAATAGGGATTTGGAGAGGCAAATGCTTGAACTTGAGCAGAGACGCAAAGAATTAGACCAAAGAGAAGCTCAAAATGATGAAAAGAAAAAGCTGGAAGAAGAAAAGAAAAAGGCATGCCCAGTGCGATATTTTGAAATGTTGTTTCTGGCGTTTCCTCGAGCTTTAAGGTGATCCAGAGTGGTATTTTATCTATGATGATCTAAAAGTGGAGCAGGAGCTGTGATTCAGAGATCTATTGCAAGGTTAAATTCCAGGGCGTGAGATCGAAGCTGTCAGGCATAGAAGCAGTCAGATTGGCAAGAAAAGCAGCTATTAAGAGAAGGTGTCCCTGCGAAAAGCCAAATCGTTGTAAAGAGAATGGGCGATCTTGATCCAGAAGCATGGAGAGGGGCATGTCAGAGAAAGTTCGCTAAGTTGGGGATTATCAAAAGTGCAGAAGAGGCTGCTGATGTTCAGAACTTTGCATTGTGTGTGGAGATGGCAATAGCAGCAGTAGGGCATTTGTATGCCTTCCCTTACAACCATTACGCAGACATGAATCTAGATGCGTCTGGTGATCTACGTGGCAGTCTGATCCATGCATTGAGTTTCAATGATGTTCTCCATGATACTGTACACCATTTTGCACCAACATACCATGATTATATCCTCTATAGCTTTAAATTAAGTATCAAGCACGAACAAGTATCTCTGGACAGGAAATGGGTGTAGTACAAAATCAGAATCACATGCTTGGATCTAGCATAATCGATGATGCATACACATCAACTCTATATTCTTCTGAATCTGAGAGTCCTAACAGTGCTGAGAGAGCGAGAAGGCGGCCCAAGGAATCTGGGTAAACAAAATCGCCAAGTGCCTTTTCTCAGTCTCAGGGCCTACCTTAGATTCATATCTTGTTACTTTGTTAAGCAGGATATCAGAAACGGAAATGGACCAGGAAAGCCCTCAAGGAAATGCCAAAAGAACAGTCTATCTCAATTTCATTTGATTGAAAGCAGTAGTTATCATTATCAGGCATGTTTGAAGTTTGAACTCGATAATACTTTGGTGATGATGGAAAAGCTTATGTTGCCTCCTATAACAATATTTTATTGTTGCAATACCTCCCCATCTCTGTCGTAATAGAGGATTCGACTTGGAAACAGACATTTCTTATTCTTAATCCGATCTTTGGTCATTGAAATTCAAAGTTATTTTGAATCCAGTGTCAGTACTCTCAACATTTGACGACCATGTTCTCAGTGTAGCATTCAAAGTGTCTCGCAGCGAGCTGGATACCATACTGAGCAGACAGAGTCGAGGTCCCATCATTTATATCGAGGACAGAGGACATAAGTGCCCTCTTTCTTCAGCTTCCCCAACGAAGGCTCCTGGGACTGGGGCAATATAATTGAGTCGTTCAATCGCTGGAGGAGGAGACCAGATGGCTTTAACATCGAATACAATGCAAGCGGAAGATATCCAATACTAGAGGCATGGAATAAAGCGGAGAATAGAAGGACAGCCAGCCACCGCCACAATCTAAAAAGGCAAAAAATAAATCGGAACCGCCTAAAGGATTCCTGGGCAGTTATTACACAGTTATCACCAAATAGCCAGCGCATCACAAGAAGTGACCCATACTTAAACTCCTTTTTTATACTGCTGCCTCCAGCGCCGCTTAGATATTTCTTGCATTTATTTCAGTACAGATTAGGATAGAAGCTGTGACTCCATCAGATCGATCTCAGATCTGCTTGTAATAGATATTTTGCCTATTTAAACAACGTTGTTCGTTGTTCAAAGGGTGAGAGATGTTTTGATCGTTAAATCTCATTTGAGGTTTGCTGTGTACGCTCCAAGAAATTCAATGAACAGAGCTTGCTGGAACATGTGTGTTTGGACTGTCTAAATATGTATTTGATGGCTGAAGAACAAGATTGCAGAATTCTCGTGTTTCCTCATGGACTAATAAGTTTCCTCACCTCTTTCTACAGTTCCTATGTTTGCTATATCGTATCTGTGTCATGATCTAAACTTGCAGGGAAAAAGAATAGTTCAGATGTCACTTAGCTGTGCTCTGCCCTCAATTCCTGCTTTTTCTCTATGTTTTCTTGCTAAATTAGCCTGTAAATATGAATTCCTTTTAGGCTCATATTTGCACTAGTTTCCTCCGTATATGACTATTGTTGTAGGAATTTCTTAATTGCTCCTATAGGATATTCATTCACGTTCCCTCTGTTAGCACGAATGAAAATTACTTAGCTGTCTTTCATTCCTTGCATCCGTTTCATCCTCATTCAATCCTGATATTATTCCTTGTGCAGCTATCCTGCTCTGTAGTCTCTTCTTTGCCAAAGAAAACACATTCTTCAGTCCACATCCTTGACTCCATGCCCAATGTTCTAAACCTTTTGCGCTTTGCATGCCAAACAATGCCTGAATTGATCATTCATCCCGCCAAACTTAAACAAAAAACCATGTGCATAATAACTAGCCTGAAATCATTTCCTAAACAAAGCTAAATCCGGAAGAGAGAGCCCTCTCTGACTGCTGGTAGGCTAGGACTAGCAGTCCAAAGCTTGGTCTGTGGTTACCTCGGCCATATCCCTAAAGGAGCCAAGGGACAACCTGAGTGTTAACATAATGGCGACTCCACTGGGGACCTGAATCATTTTGTTCATCACTGTAAACCCCGCTTTCTTGAGAGAGTGCTCCTTTTCTTCAGAGCTTTTCATGTTTAGTTCTGATCTTCGATGGTGGACAGAGATTAGGCACTCCAAAGTAAAGGCATCCACCTGGCGACTCCACTTCATTTTCATTCAAGACTCCA
>APFE031191720.1:0-29166 GCA_000404065.3 Pinus taeda
CAAGGGTGCAAACCCTTCTTCACGTCCCTTCCGCTCCTTTGTCCTGCAAAAACAACAATTCCAAGGAATGCAGCAGTATATGGACAAAGATTTACATAAAAATCACCTTTATGTTATATAAGAAAGGAGTTAGTTATAAACTTTTAGACATCCATTCATACATGAAATTCAAATATGAACATCATTAACATAAACAGATAAGCATATCGGGAACAAGATGTGTTTCTTTATTAGACAAATAGAATAGTACAAAAAAGAGCAATATCACCTTAACCACTTCTGCAGGCTCAAAGCTCAGCCTCCTTCTGGATCCGTCCCGCCTCACGCCTCTAGTAGGTCACCTTCCAATACTCACTCCAAGATGTCATGGCTAAAGAATGAACATCCAATCACAAGGAAACAAGGGTTTCCTGTACAAGATGGGGGAAGTGCAGAAGGCACAAGGTTCTTCAGACCTGATCAGGGGAAAACTCAGTATAATAACCTTGCTCTATGATCTCTCCTCCTTTAGGCCTTCCCTTTGATGTCTTTTTATACCAATTCCAAAGTAGTTTTTTTAGTTAGGAATTGGTTGGGGACAGTTGAGGCCATGGGCACTAACAGGTGATCAGCAGGTAAAACCCGCGATCTCCGCCCGAAAATAAGGAGTTTTATATTTTTTTAAGTGTTTTAATACATATACGCGGGTTGGGTATGTATGGACCCGCGTATACACGCGTTTAACTCAGGGCAATGTCGCGTACAGGGAATAAAACACTGTTTTTTAGATTTTGGACCAAGTCTGGAAGGAGGGGTTGCCCTAGGCCATGAGTGCAGCATCACAAACCATAATGGTGAGATTTGGAGCTATAACACTCACTTTTTTGGCAGGGAAATTTTGTCCCAGCTTATCCACGCAAAGACTCGTTTGTCCTGACCTCCATTCTAAAGGTATATGTAGCATATTTGCTTGAGACGAGCTAGAATACCTCTAGGAATCTAGGCTAATGCCATCTAGAAAACTAGGGTAGCCTCCATGAGATATTTAATAAGCACTAGCCTTCTTGCTCTGGATAAAAAGCGATGGCTCCAATGGGATATCCTCTTCTCAAATTTGGCAATCAACCAAGTCAAATCTGCTATCTTATGTCCCAAAGGCTTGATCCAGAAACCCAAATAATTGAAGCCTTGGTCAAGTGGTCGAGGATTATAAGGGAATCGATGCAAGGAAAAATCGGACTCTTGTGCAGAAGTGTATGCCTGAGAAATATTGGATTTTGTGTGGTTTGCCATCATACTAGTGGCTCTGAAAAAAGTGGCAAGGATCTTATCAAGAGCGATTGAATCACGAATACTTCCATCCAAGAAGATGAGGACAACATCCAAAAATAGGATATGGGTCAGGTAACATTGATCTGTAGTCTTTAAACCTGACAATCTGCCATTCTGCTTTTCATGATAGATGAGTCTGCTCAGGCATTCCATGACAATCAGGAAGAGGAGAGGGGAAAGTGGACAACCTTGCCTAAGTCCTCTTTTAGCATGGAAGAAAGGAGAGGCAGAGCCATTAATGAGCAGGTTGTAGGTGGGGGTAGATATGCAAGCCATTATCCAAGTGGTAAATAAGTAGGGGAAACCCAGGTGGATAAGAAGCATTTTAATGTATAGCCAACTCACTTGATCAAAAGCCTTGGCTAGATCAATTTTGAGGATGATACCTTTTAGTCTGCGGACACGGATGGAATGAATGGCTTCTTGAGCAGTACCAATAGCTTCATGCATCTGGCGATCTTTGAGAAAAGCAAATTGTTCAGGGAGGATAGGCTAAGATAGGATAGGCCTGATACGATTAGTAATGGTTTTGGTAAAGATCTTATAAAGGCAGTTGCAAAGGGAGATGGGCCGAAAATCATTAAAGGAAGAAGGGGAATCAGTCTTAGGGATGAGAGCGATAAAGGTAGAGTTGATAGCATTATAGAATCTACTTGATAAGCGACATTCCTTCACAACTTGTGGTAGGTCCAGGGCCAATAGATCATAAAAAGCCAAGTAGAATTTGATTGTCCACCCATCTGGACCCGGGCTTTTGTCCTTTTAAAACCACTTTAAGACTCCCTCAACTTCCTCTAGGGTGACAAGATAATTTAATTCATTCGTAGCTTCCTCCCCCACAAATCTAGGGAAAAGTCTAGCCACTTGTATGATTTCAGCTAGATTGGCTTCTTGGGGAGATCTAAATAGATTCTGAAAGTGTGAGGTGCCCAATCTACTTGGCAAAATTTTGGTAACATTTGGAGTTTTCATCTCCTGGCTTTAACCAAATAGCCCTACTCTTCAGTCTCCATGATTCTGCCCTCTCCTTGAGTATCTTGTTTTTCTGCTTCTCAAGCTCAATAGGTTTAGCTTTCTTTACTGTTGAGGTAAAGCCAAGATTTCTGTCATCTGACAAGTTGTTCAGCTCAGCTTCAATGGCTGTAATCGACTGTTCATCCTTAGCCTTCTTCTCCTTTGCCCAAGCCATGGTTAATTGTTTAAGCTGAGATAAATTGTGGTAGAAACCTTCAGCCACAAATATGTGATTTATTATTGGGTGGGTAGTCCAAAAGTCCTTGACTCAACATGTTTATCCCTCATCTTGAAGCCAAACATGATTGAATTTGAAGGGGGCCTTTGGCTTGGCATCAAGTCCAAGAATCTCCAAGTAAATAGAAGAATGATCTGATATTCCCCCTGACCCCACCCATTGTCTGTATCTAGTTAATATTTGAAGCAGGCGGATTTTGATCAGGAATCTATCGAGCCTTCTAGCCAAGGCTTCTTTCCCTACTCTCTGATTCCTCCATGTGGGCATATGCTTCTTCATGGGGATATCTGTAAGATGGTGTTGGTCCAGAATGTCCTTAAAGAAATCGGACATGGGGTCAACTTGGGCTTGTGATCCCTAGGATTCCCCATATCCTATGGAGAAATTTAGATCACCCCCTATGATAACCTGATCCATAGATGTCGTGTTTGATCGAAGAAAGAACTGCCAGAAATATTCTCTCTGCTGGCAAGGGCCATATACACTGATGATTCTCAAGGTCTCACCAAGCTCAGTCGAGAAAAGATCCATTGCTATAAATCCCACTCCTCCCCAGGTTGCAGATACATTGCTGGATCGAGGATTATATCCAATGGCTAAACCCCCAACTCTACCTATGGCATCCAGGGCATGGAAGTGCCACCGAGGTATGATGGTAGTTAGGGTTTGCTCAATGGAAACAACATTTCCCAAAGTCTCCTACAACATTATGATATCAGTTGGCTCATTTTTAATCAACCTCCGCATGGATAGTATTTTGGAGGTACTAGCCAGACCTCTGCAGTTAAAGGAGAGGCATTTCATGGTGGAACCCCTCTAGGGGTATGCATTGCTTTAAGAACCCCTTCCATGGTGGATTGCTTGCCAGAGGAAACCTCAGATCCAACTTTCTGAATGACCTTTGAAATGAAAGATTTACGTCCTCGGGAAGATTGTGCAGGGGGTCCCAAGTAGGTCAGGCCTAACCTAGATTAAGAGTCAGGACCCGGTATGTGCCGAGAGTGAACATTCTAAGAGTGAGGCAATATCGAGAGGGAGATGGTCGAAACCCCAGTTGAGGATGGGGTCGAATGGACTGTAAGAGAGGGAGGCATGATGATGGGTAGAGGGATGGATATCTCACAAGTAATTGCAGGTGCTAGAGGTGAAGTAAAATCCAAAGATGAAACAACAGAATCAGACAATGTAGATAAGTTTGAGGAAAGGGGTGAGAGAGGAGTAGTACCCGATGTTCATGCCTTCTCTACAGTAGCAGCAGCTCTTGCCCAAGTTAGCGGGGGCAAGGGCGGCTTGAAGGTTTCCTCCGCAGCCTTTGAGGATTCACCCAAGTTGAATAGTTTTGGAGCCGAGATGCTGATCTGTGATGCCAAAACAGAAGCTTTTCCTTTTTGTGGTGATGGAGAGCCTAGGGGATCTACTGGTTTCGTGAGCATAGGGAATTCCTTGAATACGTGCCCTACCTTATGACACCTTCTACAACGGAATGGAACACCCTCGTAATCGAAAATCTGTACTCTAGTGTAATGCCTCCACTTTAGGGTAATCTTCCCTTCTAGACCCTCCCTTGTGTCCAAGTGTACCAGAATTCTCGCCATTGCACGGTTCTTTGTCTGTACATAGGTCTTATCATATTCCAATTAAGTCCCAAGGGCATTTCCAATCCTAATAGACACTGCATCAGACAAGAATTGTAGAGGAAGGCCTAATAATCACACCCAAATACATCCTACTCCAATTTGATCTCATTCCAGATCAAAAAGTGGTGACCATCGCTTGAGGAGGACTGGTGCCATCTCTATATGCCATTATTTTGCAAGTATCAGATCATTATTGTCTGCCTTAGAAAAATGTAGGGAAAACCAACCTCTAGCCAAGCTCTGAACCTCTGGAAGTTCCTGAAGTATGCCTCCCCAGATCTCTTTTACCCAATTTGTGAGCCAAGTTGCTGAGTAAGCTCTTCCTCTCACATGCCCAAAAAGAACCCTATTGGCCTTATCCACCACCTCGCCCATTGGGATGTCTTTGCCAAATGTAATGGTTAGGTCCTTTGTAGAAGATTTCACGCACTTGACCTTTCTCTTCCTTGTTCTTGGTGCTGATGGGTGTTCTGTGAACGGATTCGAGCCCACATCCTTCAGGGGAGTCACAACTTTTGAATTGATGACCGAAGAGTTGAAGTAGCCCAAAGGGAGGGTATTAGGGTTTGCGAAAACCAGAGGAGGAGAACACAGAGGGGGAAACGGGTTGTGGGAAGGGAGCGGATTGAAAGTAGGTGAAGGAGGCAGAATGACGGTAAGGAGATCGAGAGTGCAGGGGGAAAGCAGGGGGAAATCAAGGCCCGTTGATTCCAATGAGAGAGACTCAAAATGCAACAGCGAGGAGGAGGTTCCACGAAGCGAGACAATCAGTGATGAACCTCGGTAAGGTTAAGTAGAGCAATTAATGTTAAGGTTAGGGCTACAACTGCCAAAAATGGTTTGTCCCTTGAACAGATCTTGGGAATAATCAAGGGCCTCCTCTTCAATAGCCATCTTATCCATAACAGAAACTGCCACTGAAACTGCCAGAAAGATAGTTGACCGTGCACACAGGAAACAAATGCTGATAGGTGAAAAGGGGATGGTAACAACGATCGTGGGTGCCCAAATTTACCGAGTTTAATATTGATGTTTTGACTTTGTGCAGGTGCGGGGATGCACGCGCGCCACCTGCCCACCTGTGGCCATGTCAGAGCCTGGAACATTTTTCCCCCTGTCTCTTGGAATTTGTTTGAGTCTTCAACATTACATGTTATAACATAGACATAGGCATAATACAATTATACAATATCAAATCATATCCAGATGATATTGAACTCGTATATTTGTCGTGACTATTCTTCCCAATTGATTCATCGTAAGACCAAGAACCTCTTCATGTTGTTCTCCTGCATAAGCAATCATTCCTCCACAAGAATCATGCCTGACAACCTTGCCATATGGTAGCATAGATATGTGGATACATACATACATATATAAATGTTAGCATAAAACAATCATGATCCTGTTAGACAAGGACATACATTCATACATGTATACATATATAAACTTCAACATAATCATGATAAAAAAATAATTACCAGATAACATAAGGTGTAGGTTAAGAGAAATTCCTTATCTATGAACAAGCATTGAGAGAAATAGTTCCCAACATAACCAAAGCATATGACACTTCTGATCCATTTACTTTACCTTTTCTAGTTACCTTTCTCATGTCTGCACTACTTCTGTCCATTTACCACAATGGACCCAACCAGTCCAACTGACTATCATAGTCTTACCTTCTGCTGCACTTACTCATACAACAACCTCCATCTAAATCTTACATTAACTTTTAGGTACCACACAGTTCTCCCCGAGCTCCATCCACTTTCATCTTTCCCAACCAATTCCCAAGACTCAAAACAATAAAAGAGAAGACAAGAAAAAAACCAAGAAGAATACCATAAAAACCAATAACAATATGAATGCACAAATAAAGTAGCATAACTATGCACCAGACACAATCAAACTTGTAAATCAAGCACGACAATCACAAAAGACCAAAAGGCAAGACTAACAACAAACACCATGACTCGATCCCCATGGTTCCTAGGGAAACTCAACTAGGGCCTTCTTCAAGATTTCAATGCAATCTCTTGCCATGCAATCCCCTGCATCATACTACTATAAACACATAATTGTCAGTGCATAAAGAAAAAGACAACAATTACCTTATATTGTTGTGCCAAGCATGATGCTTGCAACTGAACACCTCCATGCCATCTCTCAAGGGACTCCAGTCCTTTAATAGATCCACCTATAGCTAAAGACTAACTAATATACTTGTCAAGTACATGTTTATGAATATAGCATGTATCCACATAATATCAAACTAGACTAAGGTTAATAAGACCTCCTGTATGAAAATAAATCATTCATTTGGGATGAGGGATTCCAAACATATCCAAAGGAATTCTTGCCCAATTCCTTTCTTTTACCTTTTTACCTTGTTGTAATCGAGGCTTACTATACGCTATCACACCACCCAACTATTAGTTATATAGACACATCAACTATTACCTTGTCATGATAATACCAATCATGTTACCCTTCAACTTCTCACACATGTCAACCACATGTTCCAATTATGAAGACAATCATATCTATTAATTTGAAATCAATTATTACCAAGACTAACAATCATGTAATAATCCATAGTCAACTCATAGTCATCAATCATAATACTACAACTATCACCTACTACACTCAAGTACATATCAACTGACTCGACACATATGTGTTAGTACAATCATCTGAAAACAAAATCGTTTGAACACATACTCTTATTAAGTAATTCATCAATCATTCAACCACTTGCAAACATACCATGTTAAATGAATCAATTAGATGACATAATAGGAACCAAACAATCAAATACCAAATAGACAACATAATAAACTATGAAACACCAAGTATAATACATAAGTAAGCTCATACCTTAGCGTACCTCAGGGGAGGCTATCTTGTCTACATAATCAATCTAGTTAGTGAGATATAACTTTACAACATGTCAACCTAAATCAAGATATCCATAATAGTAACTAACTAACATGTTCATATTACAAGCTCATAAGCATCTATCGTTAATGCATAATAATCACATATGTATGATCAGTCTAAATGAGTACGACACCACATCACAAATATGTCATCTCATACCTGAGTATCACAACCATAACCGTCTGCATAGGTCAAACCAGGTTAACAAAATACATATAACATCGATATCTTCAATGCAATGAACATAACCATCACACATATGACCAATCCAAATTATAACATCAATGTTAACATCAATGTCTCAATGAAATGACCCTAATCATCAAGTTAATAGCATATAACAACAATAAGCTATATATCATGCTCATCAACAACATAAAACCAAATCATCAAGCTAACTTTCATATAAAAATCAAAAAGTTAACCTATAACATACTCATCAACAACATATAGCATAATCATCATGTCATCTAATATAAAACAACAATCACAATGCATACAACTACAAGTTACTATCATTCTTGACTATCTGACACATGCGCATATAACTACACTAATCAACCAACATCGATCATGAATTTAACCATAACATCAAAATACATGTAGATAAACCTAATGCATATAAAATCCTTAACTTACATACCTGCATGTCGAACATACAATACCTATATGACGATCTGCTCTTACCCCAAAGTCCAATGTTGCAACCTCATTATAATGATTTGCATCTCCTACTCTATCTCAGCCAACACATTAGCATCATAACATCAAATAGCACCATGATGACCTAAATTTCATACAATGACTTTACAAGGCATGTTTGACCTAGTATACATGCATAATCATAGCCATGACCATACATGCATAACAACAACCATTACTCCGTTGTACACATTGCCACATGCAACCAACAATATGCATAAGCAATTCCAAATGAACTACACCTACGCATAAATGGATGTAGTTGAACATAAGCTATCATTCCTTGTAATCAACCTACAATACTAATACATGTAATCAAAATATTCAAAAATGTGGCTCAACATACAAGGATGTAAGTAGATATCTTGAAATCAACATGTAAGCGACATATAATTCATACACAGTTAGTCACATGTTCCAAAAATCAATACATCCTGTCTATTAATTTGAAATCAATATTCACCAATGCTAACAACCTATAAGCATACCCCCTTACTATCCATGGTTCACACTAAGGTGGAAGGAGGCAACTACTATAATGACTTGATCTCCAATGTCAATTGTGGAAATGGGATCTCCAAATCTCTATTAAATTTAACCATACTTGAAAAGAAATTGATTTTTATTTCTCATACATTTGTATGAGATTAAGTCAAAACATTGTACTTATTCCACTTGTAACATAATATCTAAAAACATGCCACTTTTCCATTTCCTTACATGCATCTTTTCAAATTCCTTGCATGCAACCTTTCAAATTCCTTACATGAAACTCTTCAAATTATTTGCATGAAAATAGGCATAGATCAGCTACTTCCATATTATCATACTACATTTCTATTCCATCCAACAAAATAACATTTTCTTCAAAAAATTACCATACTTTTACATTTTCTTCAAACAACCACTATACTATTACATTTGCATGTAAGCATTTCTTCAAAAAATTTACATGCAAACTAATATAACAAACTATTTGCATACAAGTAAGCATATATCAACTAAAAAACTACTATTACACATAAATTCTATCCCCAACCACAATCAACATACTCAATGGGGCATTTTATCAAACAATTTGTATGCAATTAATCATTGAACCATTTAAGCATTTCATCAAACACTTTGCATGAAAACTAATATAGCGAATGATTCAATGCATATATCCTAAATTGTAGTAGTACAAGTTATGGAAACTAAACCATATGATGAGTGGTATTATCCCTCACTATGGTTCAAGTTTTAACTTCTAAGATTTCATAGATGAAAAGTTATAACAAAATACCAACACAATCCTATTTGGTGCACAATTCTAGGAGTAACCAGAAAGCTCGATTTACACTGGTAATATCTCCTAAAATATAGTGAACAAATGTCTAAACTTTTATCACAATATAAGTGGGATTTCCTCTAATTGTGGAAAAAATTTCAGCTCCTGAGAGTGCCTAGAATAAAATCTATAACAAAAATGTCAGCGTGACTTGTTTGAGACCTGATTTTAGGAGCATTCAGAAGGCTCAACTCCCTCTGTTCATATCTCCTAAAATATTGCGACCCAATATCTGAAATTTCTACCACATAATAATTTGTATTTCCCCTCAATGTGGATGATTTATCAGCTTCTGAAAGCCTACAGAAGAAAAGTTATTGTAGAAATGCCAACATGACCTATTTAAAGGTGCATTCAAGAAGGTCATCTTCCTTATATCATAATTCCTAAAGTATTGTGAACCAATATCTAAAAATTTTACCACATTATCATTGGGATTTACCTTCAAAACGTACAAATTTTGGAATTCTAATATTCAACAGAAGAAAAGTTATAATAGATATGAAAGAAGGGTCTAAAATTTAACCTTTGTTCTTCATTTTACCTATGATAGAGCCCATCCAGTCCAGGTGTTTGAACCATGCTCTCATACCACTTGTAACAACCTCCAGGATAAATGTGCATATAAACAACATAATAGGAACAAAAATACAATAAACATATCAACCATCAAAATCCATATATATATATAATATATATATATATATTATATATATATATATATATATATATATATATATATATATATATATATATATATATATATATATATATATATATATATATATATATATATGATAGATAGATAGATAGATAGATAGATAGATAGATAGATAGATAGATAGATGATAGATAGATAGATAGATAGATAGATAGATAGATAGATAGATAGATAGATAGATAGATATATATCAGTACATTTTCACATGAAAATCAAGGGAATGAATTTTTCATTAATAAATGCAATGAACCAACCGGTGATGGGACTACCACATTCCACTTGACCATAGATTGGATGAGTCAAGTCTCTCTTCAGCCAATCCCCCTTATGCCATATTCCAAGCATGAATGTGGGACTCATAGAACACATCAAAAAACGCCAATCAATGTGGATGCCACCAGAGTTCTCCACCTACACCGTGCAGAATTTCACTGCCTCCTAGTCTCTTAGGCTTCACTGTGCATCCGCAGTTTGATCCAGGGATCACTAGGCCCTACACCAAGACATACTCTCCAGGCTTTATTGTGCATTCCATCTCGGAATCACTAGGCCCAACGGAGAGAAAATACACCTCTTGTCTTTACTGTATATCCCTCCATTCACCAAAAAGGATTCCTAGGACCACCGAGGCACACAATCTAGCTTTACCGCAACCCACAGTCTAGTTCAGGGGTTACTAGGCCAATGGCTACGTGCATACTCAGTCTGGTTCAGGGACCACTACCACCATCTGTTTGTCAATTCAAATATCCACCCCACTTAGCTTCGAATCTAATCCGGTCATCCCCCACAAAACGCAAGAGAGAACCCATCTCATCAAAAATATCAGGAAATGGCAAGGCTAGGCTAAAAATATTGTCACACTTGGAAAATTCCATTCCATGGTAGAAAAGAAACACATGCAATCCCATGCATTCCAAATCTAGCAAGGAAAATACACATGCAAGTTGATACCTACAATGAGGCCTATTGTAGCCGCTGGATCCTGCCTTTCCCTACTTGATCCTTGCTTGCTCTTTCCTTATTTTCTTTCTTGCTCCAATGCCAAAGTGATCCAAGAAAAATCTAAGTGTCCAAGAGTATGAGAGAGAGAGAATAATGAGAGAGCTCCAAAACTGAACTGACCAAGTCTTTCCCACTGATCCTCATAAACCTTTTTATTAACAGGGCCTCCATTTTCTTCATTTTCCATTATTTTCCTTCAATTTCATCCTCACATGAAACCTGTGACCTTTCACCTACTTTTTCTCCTAATTTCCATCATTTTCCTTTATTTTCCTCCTCACATGCAACCTGTGACCTTTCACCTACTTTTTCTCCTATGTTCCATTATTTTCCTTCATTTTCCTCCTCACATGCAACCTATGACCTTTCACCTACTTTTTCTCCTAATTTCCATTATTTTAATAAATAAATGTGCCAAAATGTCTTTTAATGCTTTAGCCAATGCCTTTGCCAATTTCCTTAGCCATAAACAACCAAACAAACACCACTTATGATGTCTTCCCTACCATTCAATTTGGAATACGTGTCCCATCATCCGTGGTATTCATATATTTTTACATGGAATTTTCACCAGGGTTGTTACATTTGTTGTTTGAGCTTGGACACTTTTTTTGTCAAGTTCTTGACCATAATAGTAAGCATTTCAATATCACTTGTTTCCTTGTCTTTACCCTTGCTCGCCATAGCCTGGGGTTTCCTGCTAGCATCTTTGGAATCCTTCATTGATTCATCATCCTTGATGACTCCAATCGTGCACAGGTCTTTCTCAACAATGATTTCCTCTTCGCAATTTTCTAACAATGTTGGTTTTTCAACTCCCTTGACGAACTGTGCAATGTTGGTTGGCAACGTGGATGTGTAGTACTCAATAGTGATGGAGTCATAAGGTTTTGCATCTACTGCAAACTTATTCAATATGCATAGAAACCTCTAATTGAAATATTTTACCTTTTCTTTCCCCTCCATCTTCAGGCTTCCTAATTCTTTGAGTAACATGGCTCAGGTCTTGTCGTCAGCAAACCTTTCTAGAAACATGTGTTTGAACGTACCCCATTTATGGATGGATTTTACAGTAAGGTTGTAATGCCATACTATTGCACGGCCATCCAAGGTACAAGTAAATAATATTCATTCAACGTCGTTGTACCGTACCTCGAGTGTCTGTAGATGTAGGTAGAAGTTTTCGAGATGATCTTCAACCTTCACTGCTCTGTGAGGGTCGTATTTCATGAGCATTCTCTATGAATGCTTTGGCATCTTCTGTAAATATCCTAGGAGAGCCAATGGTCCTTGATTCATCCATTCCAGATTTTGGTCCGTCGTGTCTTCTTCTTCTTCGTCCTCCTCCTCTTCTTCAGAATCTGATAGTTCTGGCTCTGAGTCTGTTGGTTCCTCTCTGCCTCCGCCTCCTCCACTGACTTCCCCTCTGCCTCCTATACCAGAATTGGAGCCCAAGATCATGAGGGTGTCTTGTTCTCCCTGTTGGAAGACCGAAGGTTCCTTTCTATTTTCAACAACTTCTGCCAGACCTTCAAGTGTGGCAAGAACTGCTTCTTCAACTGATGATACAACAACCCTTCTGGGAGTGGTTTTTGGCCTTCTTGATGCATATGGAAAATGTTGTATTCCTGGGATCAGTCTGACTTCTTTTGCGAACTAACGAGTGATGGGATGGACAGAGTGGAGGTGTTTATCTGAAATTTCACGTTAACATATGGGAGGTGAGGAGTAACCAAATTCAGAGTCATGCGTAGGTGAGATGGAGTGCGACTTACGGCCTTGACCATATGATTAATGAGCGGGGGTGAGAGGAAATTCAACTATAAACAACTGGAAGGCCTCTGTTTAGAGAAAGAAATGTTGACAGTGTTGGAGCCACCAACATTCAGGGGATCTCCCTAGTATGAAGTCACAACTAGACCTCATACCGTTTGGTGTAGAAGTCATATCCGGTATGATGGCCTAGTTTCCATTATCTTAAATGTTTTCCTTAGCTCTTTCTTGTCAGCACATGAGAGTGGTATTCTTTGTCTTCAAACAATTAGGTTCACATGCTTGGTGAGTGCTAGTGTTACTTGTGTCAAGGTTCTTTCACCACAGAGAGAGGGGATGGAAGTGAGTCTCTATTCAAAAGGGAAAAGTCGCAATGTTGTCAAATGCACACAACAAAACGGGACATGCGCAACTTCCGACGGATTAGTTCACACGGATGTGACAGTCACACATAGATGGTTGTTATAACAAGTTTATGGAAAGGTTTTGTCTGATGCTCAGTGAGGCAGCCCACACGGGCAGGACAACATTAACAGATTATACAAGACATTTTCATCAACATATGTATTAGAGCAACCAAAAAAGTTCAATTGTTTTAATATAGGTTAAAGTAACATGCATTACAAGTGTTCCAAGATTAGTCTTACAAACAATTACAATACATGTGTGAATACATGCTGACCTATTGTCAGCGTTTTGAATTAAGAGAAAGTTCCAAGACACATCGGTACACCATATATCACTAACCCCATGAGAGGGGTGTTGGAGCCGCTACTCCCTCCTTAAAGAAAAGATTACAGACTCTCAAGGCTATGTGGGAGGAGCGAAGCTGAAAAGTCCTTTTCATGTACAAATGAGGGGGTATTTATAGCTAAGGGTGAAACTGACCCTTGTGACTATTCAACTTCCCTCATGACTATTTGACTTATTTGACTCTTCAACTTTACGTAACTCTTCATATGACATGTGGGTCTCTTGGACTTCCACATTACATTACATTGATTTACAACAGTATGGCCCACAGTAGTGATGTGGTCGACATGACTCATGACATGACTCGACACGATAGTGGTGGTATGTTCATGATGCTATTGGTGTGCATGTCGAGTTGTAGTGTTGCTGAGTGATGGATATGCTCTTGGTGTATCGTAGCTTCACCTCTGCATGGCAAGGTGTGCGGATTATTTGATGGTATTTTTTTCTTGATGTCGCACATGCATGTTGCTCCTTTTCTTGTACTTTGGCATGCTTCATATGTTCATTTGTTCGCTAAAAAATATTCTCACATGCATCGCCCGTAAGTGAAAAAATCTCCTCGCATGCATCATTCATTCTTCTGTTCGTGAACAAATCTCCTCACATGTGCTCTCCTTCTTCATCTTGTTTGTCATTGCGTCCTATATCATCAATGTACCTGTATCTGTAATCACTCATGACTGGACGACATCAAAACCATAAAACGCCTAGTCTACCATGATGCATTGCCATTCGCTTTTGGATACAGGTGACCAGGAGAGAGGACAAGGCTATGAAACTATGCAAGGAAAGTTGCAAGCTAGGATGCAAGCTTTGTGCACTGCGAGTGAAAATTGCATAGAAGTCACTGGGAGATTGAGATGGGAAATCCAGATTAGGAGTGTCTATTCGCGGGATCTGGCTTAGCTGGCAAGCAAATTTCCACAATTTTTTGAGGGAAGCAGTGCAGGTAGCAGAGGGGCTTGGAAGCAAAAAACTATGCAATTCCTCCAGGGATCTAGGAGTGGGCTGCATGAGGCTTGCTGCTAAAAAATGCATATTTTTTTGGGGGAGATGGCAATGGGCTACAGTAGTGCTGGTGAAAAAAATGCGCAATTGTTGGGAGATGGCAATGGGCAATTGTTGGGCGCACTTTCTGAGCTGAGTGGGATGCTAGGCAGCTGAGGGATTGCTCATGAAATATGCACAGTTTTCTGGGTGAGCAGGATGCCGACTGACTAGGTGGCTGGGTGGAAAAACTGTGCAATTTCTTGAGGTAGACAGTGACAGACACTAGGTGTCTGTCTGGTATGTTTGTGAAGTTTCTCCAGTCAGCGGAGCGGGCAAGGTTTGCAACTTTTGGGCAATTTTTTTGGGGAGTGAGTCTTGGGTTTACTGCTCGGTCAAACTCTCTTGTCGACAGTTGGAGGGTTGGTTGATTTGCTTATGGGCAACATAGATTGAGATGGATTATTGAGGAAATTCTGTGCTATTCTGGATGACAGTCGGTCTGATCGATTCTGGGATTGCACAGTGTAGGATGCCTAGGAGACAACCTCAATCTCTATGCAATTATGAGGAGCAGTACATGTTCACTGAGGGTTGAAACTGCAAAATGCAGCTTAGCGAGGGTCCAATTGTTGGGCGGGTGATCTAGTTGTCAGAACTTCAACAAAATTGTTAAGTGTGTGAGCAAATGAACTTGTGCATATGCGACCTTGCGAACACACACTTAACATGACTCGATGATAAGACACCTCAAACCATCAAGAAAACATATACTCAATGTGATTGACTGACGGTGCGAGCGAAAAGTGTGATGCTTGTGATAGACTGTTAAACGATCACGACGAAGCTTACCTGATAGTGCATACAACTTCATGTGTAAGTGTGGCATATGTTTGCATAGTGAATACAACTTTTACACATGAAGCGAGGACCTTGTGAATGGCCAGAACATGGCTTCAAACGTGACATTGTGACCAACATGCAAAAATATGTTTGTTGAACGGTCAAGTGAGGAGGGTGCAAAGACTCACTACGAGCTCTCGGGATGAGCCCAAGTGCCTGCAAACATCAAGGAAAAACCCAAGTAAGGCTTTGAAATTGGATGTAGGCCAAAATTTTGAAGGGTGTTGGAGCCGCTACAACAAATTCATAACGAGCAGATTACGTTCCATGTATAGATATAGATACAACCATAGTTACCAAATTTGAGTTCGAATTTGAGTTTGAATTCGAATTCGATATGAAAAAAATTCAAAAATATTTGTACAAGTATTTAAATATATTATTTCTCCAATATTTTGTAAATTTTGAAATATACAAATATAGTATTGAAAATCTAAAAACTCCTATTATTTTCAAATAATGATCCAATCAAACCAAATATAATTATTTGCAAATAACTTTGATCCAATCAAAACCAAATTCTATTTTGTAACAATTAACAACAACATTTATTATTCTATGTAATACAAACTTTAAACATTATAATTTAATATTCACTCAAATTTTAAAAAATAAAATATCCAAAAAAACCCCTCAAATAAATATATCACAAGTATATTTATGCTATATTACTTATCCTAAATGGAGTTGTCTTTAAGAAGATTTTTTGGAAGCTTTTCCGGTGGGTCTTTCTAGTCAAAATCCGGTAGCAATTTATTGAAATCGCAAGTTTGATATCTGCACAATCAAAGCGTCCCACAAGTTTTTTAGGGTGTTGAATCCAAATATGCAGTTAAAAAAACATTTTAAATAATACAAATCAAGATTTAACCTCAATTTTTTCTACTGGATTCCGTCACCAAAATCTCCAAAAAAATCCACTAAAAACAACTCCATCCTAAATAATATAGTTATCACTTTGGTTAACCTTTTACATATTTTATTAAAGACCTTTCTTAAAAAAAAATAAACATTCCTAAAATCTTATCGATTAAAAAACCAACCAACTTTACCTTTCATTAAGAGTTAACCTTCCATCTCACGGGCCTTGGAAACTTTCTATGCTGTCCATCAAATCTAAGTTCATTAATGGAAAGTTGTATGTGATTTTAACGGTTAGCTGTATGCAGTTTTATGGACGCAAAAGGGTTTTTGACGAGAAGATGGCCCACGTGGAGAAATGTTGTTATCTTTTGTAAACTGAATCGGTCGTGTGTAAAACTGTTGTGCTCTCTTGTCAACTCACCATGTCGTACCAAAATTCAAATTAGCAAATTCATTCATGAACCAAATCGCTGTATTTTCGAATTTTTTGTATCCATTCAACCGAATTTGGTAACTACGGATATAACTATAAAATTATAGTAGGTATCAGGTGTAGCTATAATGAATGTAACATAAGTAAACATATCCATAGGGATAGAATTCCACTTATTGATGGGGCGCAGATTTAGAAAGACATTTAGAGAGTTATTTATCTCTCGATCATAAGAAAATGTAGGCACATGCATTCAAAACAAAGGTTTGTTTTATCTCTTGATCACAAGAAGCGGTACATACTGAAAACCACCCGTCAATCTTTGAGCCTTTGAGTGTGCTTAGTCCTTGAGGGACTTAAACATCAATATTACTCTCTTGGATGGTCACTAAAAACACACTATACAGGCCGCCAAACATCTACATGGTTTGACAAAACCGCCAGCAAATAAGTTACAACTCGTTAAAAAAGACATAAATGACTTCCAACCAATATGCAATTCCTAAACATCTGTAGGATTTGACAGAACCAGTGTCTAATAAGTTGCAACTCATTAGACAAGATAGAACTGAATTCCCTGGGAATAAAATACCATATTGATAAATCAAATTGTCCAATTATGATAAAGTCTAGAGAAGACCAAAAAAAACGCAAAAAATGTATACCCACCTGACAACAATAGTTGCAGATATTTATATTAACCCAGATTTAAGCAAGAGAGAGACCATGCAAAGATAAACCTTTTTAAAATATACCATCATTTAATAATCACTTACCAGGAAAATACCAAAGTAAAGCAAAATAATTATCTTATACATGATTGTGTCCTTGAGCTTCTGAATAATGCAAAGGTCAAATACTTTGAAAGATGCGGGTTACATTCCAATAAATCCTTTGCTTCTTGCAAACTTCCATCTCTAGCAAAAGATACGAGTCGTTCTCTAGAAGTAGAATGTCCAAAGGACTTTCCCATGAAATTCAATATTCTCATTTTCTTTAATAGGGCTTCAGATCAGTTATGGATCTGGATGACTCTTGAAACTCCAATCTACATAAGGATGTCCAAAATAATAGTGATATTCACCCCTAATGACTGAAAATCATTACTTCCTGCTTTTGGATAGTGTTTTTTTAATAAAATAATCAAAATTCCACAACAAAAACAAAGAAAAATAGAAATACAAAACTAACATAAAAAATTATGCATCTTTGCTTGTTGTGATCAAATACGGGATAATAAAATACACATTGTATATCGTAGGGCCATGTCCTCTGGTTTTTATAAGAATGAATATTTCAATAATATAGAGACAAAAAATATTTAGATACATACAAGAACACATAAATTTGAAAAAGGGGAATTCGAGAGTATTTCCATTAAAGTGCTCGTAATGGAAATGTCGAGGAATGCTTATACTAATTAAGTAGTTTCTTTGTTTTACCAGTGAAGGTGCAAAGAGAAGATGACAAATATTCACCTACTAATTTATTGAAACAAACTTTAACATAACATATTGTAAGAGAGGGCCCTGAAACTCCTTTAAACATACAATTCAATCAACTTATGCAACACCAATCTACATATGAAATCAAAATTTTAACGCGCAATTTGTTGTGAAACTTCATAAACGATGGCTCCTTTCTCAAGTTGTAGAAAAAAAAATGAACTTAAAAAATTGACAGAAAAACTAACATTAATATCAATTGAATCTAACATAAAAAAATACTGGAAAAAAAAAAAACATATTAATGAATATCAATGGTACATATCAAATCCATCAAACTCATTCCCCTAATATCCTAACCTATAATTCATGGATCTATGCACACCAAAGTTTTGAACATGACAACAAAGTATCTCAATAGCAAAAACCTTACACAGGAAATTAAAAGAGCATTTTTAAAAAGAAAATATAAATTATAATAATGCATCAATCTACATGTTTTGTATCCTACCTAATTCTTACCTAAACTTACACAATGTGAGATGTCGATGCATCCTTGGGTAGTGGCGTTCCTTAGGCTCAAAAAATTCCTATGATTTAACTAGAGCCTTTACATGCATGAACATAAAGCATGGGGGCTAAATAATTTCTAAGTGGTCCATGCAAAGATTCTCCATGTTCAAAGCCGCTTTCTACATGCCCCATATTTGAAATTTGTACATTCTTACACATGCAAACATTTGAAAGTAGGGCCTTGGGATTATTTTCATTAAGGCCATTGACCAAAGTGGGAATGGTACCCAATGCTCCTATTTTGACCTTGATTTCATCCATCGAAAGAAGGTTGAACATATTAGCTGTAGTGTTTCCTTAGGTCTCCATGATGTCGATGTATCACTGTCTAAGATCTCGAGTGTCCAATGGTTTCCTTGAAAGACAGGGGTGAAGATGTCATGGTGTAGACCGACCTAAGATTTATAGCACTACTGAAGAATGAAAATTGCAAGCCATAACTATCTCAATATTCAAGAGGTTGTCTTATTAAAATGAAACCACCACCAGATCAAAAAAATTCATGCAACTAGGGCTCTACCCCCTACTTCATTGATGACCAGTCATTGAGAGGAAGAAGTGTTTCCAAAGGCAAAAGGGTAACATAGAGAGTAGATAGACAATCAACAATTGGGATCTCTGAGTACCATGAAACTATATCTAATCTAAGCTACTCGGTTAGCTTTACTAATTCTTTAGTGTGGTGAATTGGCTTCCATTGATTTTCTCTATAGTTTGGTCATTTTCTAATATTAGATGATAAGGAGGTTGCCTGCAAATTTTCTTTACTTATGACAAGGGCTCTCACCAAATCTTCTAAACATAACTCCAGTGAGATGGGCTCTATGCCCTAGTAAAGACATAACCCATTAGGTTGAGTGTTAGTCTTTTCCCTAAGGACTGGAAGTTGGGTTATTAGTACCATTGAACTCGTGTTTTCTTGGAGGATGATAGGTGGAGCTATTAAAACAAAGTCATGATTTGATGAATCATTCTACTAGCACGAAGTTGTTGTAGATTGAGAGATAGGAGTGGGTAAGAGAGAAGAAAGGATGGATGGCTTCCTATGTTTATCTTTGCAAAAGTTTTGTTACGAGGTACGATAAATATTTCTTCTGATTCAACCTTGATTCTCTTCAATTTAGGCTAATGAAGGTGTGAGAAATTTGAAAAGGACCATTTTAGTTTAATTTAGTGAAATTGTGGAAAATGAAAGAGACCATAGATATCCTATCAAAATATGAGCAATATGAGCAATGTTTTCATAACTAGTTAGTTACATGTACAAAAAACATAGGTTACTTATGCTTCTTATCATTGTGAAGCCGAGAAGTTGTGGATTGGAACTTGTGCCATTTCATAAAATATATATGTGCATTGTTGAATATTGTTTCATACAAAGTGAATTTAAAACCACTACATTTTCTTTCATCAATTTTTTGCGTTCAATGATACATTAGCAAGCCTCTTTTTCAGTTTCCTCCATACTTGTTTCCCAATAATCTACTTCAATCCACATGAAAACATGCAACAATTTGCATAGAAACATGAATACTAAGCTTCACTTATGATAATTGTTTGATCGACATTTGGTAGATCTTACTCCCATGGATTGGCTTGTCACTTTCCATTGGACCGTTCACCTCGATTTCCCTTGCCAATGGAAAAATCAGAGTCAGCTATGGGAAAATGAGAAAGAACCACAACCACATGTCGAAACCCTAAAATCATTAGTTAAGTATAAGTACTGCAACGACATTTTGAAACCCAAAAATTGGAAGCCAATGAGTTGGATGCAAAAAAATGAAGAACCAAAACCATAGGTCGAAAGCCCAAACCAAAAGCAGAATGGAAGAACCATAACCATAGGTAGAAACCCCAAAATCATAAGCTTACCAAGAAAATGAAAATTATATAGGAAATTCATGCCACATGTTAATTTCTAATTTGATGAAAGAGGACAGAAATGAAGCCATCCTATCAGCTAAAGTGAACAATTTCTACTCCACCCAAGCACGCGGAGTGGGAAAATAACTTTTTAGTTGAAAAAAAGAAAAATGAAAAGAAATCATTTCTCTAAACTCAATAAGTTGTAGACATTTTCTCAATCACTAAATGTCTTTCCTTACTTGTGAATTAAAAAAAATAAAAAATGATTACTTAGGTCTATTTATATTTGGAAAGTATGGTTGTTTATACCTTACCATTTCATCTCACTTAAGAGGAAAAATATTTATTAGTGACCTAGTTAAAATTAATAAAAATGCCTCAATATTATATTTATAAGAATCTAGATCACTTTATTTAAATAGGTTTGGTGTTGCATTACATTCATAAAAGTAAGATGATTATTTTTTTATAAGAAAATTGATATTATAATATTTTATTTAAAGCCCAAAATAAAATATTTTATTTATTATTAAAGAAATTACTATTAATAAATATGGATGAGTTTTCATTATGCAAAAATATTCAAGAAATTATCATTAATAGATATTGATGAGTTTCATTGTGCAAAATATTAAAAAGTACACACTATTTTTTTTTAAATAATATATTTTTATATCATCTCTCGAATAATATTAAAAAACTAAACGTTTCTTACCAAATAGAAAAAATGTAGAATATTTCTACAGATCAGCTAGCTTTGATACCATGTAAAAATTCCCACTGTAGATCAACAAATTATGCAATATACTAAAGCAAAATACAAGATCTACTTCTACAACAAACTTTGCAGAAGCTTATTCGAATATTTGCAAGATCAAATAGAACATATATAACAGATGAAGAGAAGCCAATCACATATGAACATAGAAGAATAACCCGGGGAAAGCCTCAGCCTAAAACCCCAATCTCTGTATTATCATACAAGTGGAAATATGTTCAGATTACAAAAGAATTAGCTCACAAGCTATCTTGCTGTCTCTGCAATCCAACTACTATTCATAGACATTCAAAGGCTTCTCACAAACCTTCTCCTCTGCCCTCGAAGCCTCCTATTTCCTTGCACAGTTTTCCTTGGGGTCCAATGCTACCACCTGTGTGAATTGGCCTCTTCACACACTCACTAACCTCTGATCTAACTGTGCAATCTTGAAGGAGATAATTCCCTCTGCATGGATGATTTTCCTATATAGGAAAAATCCTCCAACTGATAGTACACTGTGCCTTCTTCTAATCTCAATTGGATCTCTGATTGAGCTGACATGCATCAGTTATTTATGAGAGAATATTCAGTTATCTAGAGAGCAGCAGTTACATGCATGTAAGCATTAACTAATTGAACTCACAATTAATTCCACAAACTGTTGGAACTAATCTAAGTGGACTTAACTTAGATAACTGAGCTAACTAATTACAACTCAAATGCAACTCATCCTTATCTCCTTAATTAAGGGATTACTTCCTCAATCAAAGGGATAACTATTACATGTCTTCACAAAGACTTCATGTTTGATTTTCTCAACCTAATTAACTCAAGATAAATTAATTAATTATTTTACAAACAACTACTAAGATCAAATTCGAATTTTACTTCTCAATTTTAGTTCAGGCACTAACTAAAATTGGAATCCATCCTGAAATGCTATTTATAGCAGTGATATTTTTAGCACTTCCATTTTTCATTCCTTGTTGCTATGTCCAACACTGATACCCAAACTGCTATTTATAGCAATGCTATTTTTAGCATTTCTACTTTTAGCATTTCTTGTTGCCATTTTCAACACACCCTCTCAAAAGGAAAGGCATTCAACTCGAACCCAATCCTGAACCTTTGGAATGTTCTGCATGCAACACTTCTTCCAAGTGTTGTTACTCCAGCAACTCTAGAAACAGAAAACTCCCAACTGACCTTCCTGTTGGGCTAGAAACATCCTCTGATGCTGAAGCTCCATCTGCCACTGACAAGTGCTCCCTCTCTGACCTCTGAGCTGCTGCAACACTCCATGAATCTCGCACTGTTGCACACCTTTTTGTGCCACCCTACACTGGTGCAACACTCGTGTGCCTCTCGCATTGTTGCAGCCTGTTAGCTCTACACTATCTTGGAATTCTTGCACTATAGCTCTCTTTGCCTCTCCATCTACATTTGTCTCTACCCACTCAGCCAGTCTTGCTACTCCTCATTGGGGCTCCCGTAGAAAGGTATAATCAAAGAGGTTGGGTACCTCAATGATCCTGCCCCTATTCCAGCGTTCTTGGGACTGTCACTCCACATCGCCCCACCTCCTACCTGGAGGTATGGGTGCATGTGATCCCTCTTCCCACTTGGCTTGAAATTTCCCACAACTGGAGGTCTCTGCATGAGTGGATGCCTCCAATCGATCTCGTCTCGGCTTCCCTAGTTGTGGCTGCTCCACAACCTCCTGAAGTTGCTTCACCAATCGTGGCTCCTCCACAATTGTCTGAGACTTCGTCTGGCACTGCATGTTGAGGGGTAGTGTACTCTCCCTCTCAACCACCAAGTTTCCAACAGTTGCCTTGATCCTCAAGGCTTTGCATGCATCTTGAACCTCAAGAGCATACAGGTTCTTAACTTGTGAACCGATCTTCTTCACCTGTCTTGTGGTGATGTGTTGAAGGAAAACCTTTCCCTTACTGAAGACTATATCATAGCCTTTGTCTTCCAACATTGCGATCAACACCAAATTTTTCTTTAGTCCTGGTACATACTTGACATCGGTCAAGGTAACGCGAGCTCCATGCTCCCTCTGAAAAACAACCGTGCCTACACTTGAGACACTATACTTTTCATCATTACCCATTGCTATGAGTATCTGGAGATCTTTCTCCTCCAAGGTACTGAACAAAATCTTGTCGTCGGTCATGTGGAATGAAGCTCCACTGTCAAGAAACCAACCACATCCCACCATCGATGAAACCATGCATGTGAAGAGAGTGAAATCTAACTCGAACTGTGAGGCCAATGCCTCACCTTTAGATCCTTCCCTAGATCCCATCTTGGATTTCTTCAGTGGACAATTTGTAGAAAAATGGCCCACCTCATGACAACGAAAGCATCACACTTTCGATTTGTCAAACTTCTTCCCACCATGGGAAGAACTCGATTTGGGATGAGAATCCTTCTCCTTCCCCTTCTTCGCCTTACTTGCTAAGGTGCAATTTTCTTCATCCTCCTTGGATGAACAACCATCTCTGGCACTTCTTCTTATCTCCTCCTACATCAGATCCGACCAAAGTCATTCCCAATCTAGCAGTTTCTCTCTTCCATTAACCAAGTCTTGGTAGTTGTGCCAGCTCTTACAAAGACTGAGGAGTGCAAGAATCACCATGTAATCATCGGTTGTCATGATCCCTACACTTCCAAGCTCATCCCTATAGGTGGTGAGCTTGTTTAAATATGTAGAGATCGTGTCGCCCTTTTCACACTTGATTTCTGAAGCTTGTCTTTCAGCGCCAACTTCCTCCAATCACTGTTGTTCTGATATAGATCTTTCAATGTTTTCCACATTGAAAACAATGTCTCCTCCCATGGAGACTCGAGACTATGTGGTCTTGAACTCCCTCCAAAAGGATTCTCCTTGCTCTAGCCACACATTTCTTCCATTCCGCCAATTCTGTAGCATTAGTTGGCTTGGGGACTTCTTGATCAATGAAGTCGTTTAGACTGTTAGACTCTAATACTGCTTCCATGTGATCCTTCCAGGTTATATAATTCGAGCTGTCATCAAGGGCATACTCAAGTCTTAAATCGTTGAACACCATTGGTGAAAATGAGATGTGATAAGAACTCAATTTCTATATTCTGGAACCTCAAACTTTGAACTTCTCCTTTCTTGTATACTGTTCTTCTCCTTTGATCACCTTTGCTCTGATACCATGTAGAATTTTTCTACAGATTAGCTAGCTCTGATACCATGTAGAAATTCCCACTGTATATCAACAAATTATGCAATATATTAAAGCAAAATACAAGATCTACTTCTACAACAAATTTTGCGAAAGCCTAATCGAATATGAGAAAGATCAAATAGAACACATATAATAGATGAAGAGAAATCAATCACACATGAACATAGAAGAATAACCAGAGGAAAACCTCAGCCTAAAACCCCAATCTCTGTATTATCATACAAGTGGAAATATGTTCAGTTAACAAAAAGAATCAGCTCATAAGCTATCCTGCTCTCTCTGCAATCCAAGTGCTGCTCACAGACAGTTAAAGGCTTCTCACAAACCTTCTCCTCTGCCCTCCAAGCCTCCTATTTCCTTGCGCAATTTTCCTTGGGGTCTAGTGCTGCTACCTGTATGAATTGGCCTCTTCACACACTCACCAACCTATGATCTAACTACGCAATCCTGAAGGAGATAATTCCTTATGCATGGATGAGTTTCCTATATAGGAAAAATCCTCCAACTAATAGTACACTGTCCCTTCATCTAATCTCAACTGGGTCTTTGACTGAACTAACATGCATGAGTTATTTATGAGAGAATATTTAGTTATCTAGAGAGTGGCACTTACATGCATGCAAGCATTAACTAACTGAACTCACAATTAATTCTATGAACTGTTGTAACTAATCTAACTCGACTTAACTCAGATAACTGACCTAACTAATTACAACTAAAATACAACTCATCCTTATCTCCTTAATTAAATGATATTTTCCTCAATCAAAGGGATAACTGTTGCATGTCTTCACAAAGACTTCATGTTTTATTTTCTCCAACTAATTAACTCAAGTTGAATTAATTAATTATTTTACAAACAACTGCTAAGATCAAATTCGAATTTTACTTCTCAATTTTAGTTCAGGGACTCACTGGAATCCATCCCAAAATGCTATTTATAGAAATTCTATTTTTAGCACTTCCATTTTTCATTCCTTGTTGCTATGTCCAACACTGGTATCCAAACTACTATTTATATCAATGTTATTTTTAGGATTTCTTGTTGCCATTTTCAAAAAAAAAATTCTTGTTAATTAGATTTTTTTTGTTCTCAGTGATATGTTGGCATTTTGTTTAAATTTACAACCTTGAAATAAAAAATTTCCTCCTCATTCATGTTATTCATTAAGGTATTTCAATATTAGGGAAAACAAATCTATAATTTTATTAAATATATATTTTTAAATGAATAAATAATATAATTCATCTAACTATGGACCAATATGAGTTTAGAGGGATCAAATTTTTTGAGGTGCAAACTTATTTTAAGTGCAAAAACAATATGTAATTTTTTATTGTTAAAGTTGAATTTTTGAATATATGAAGATTACATCACATGTATATTGAGCCATTTTATTAAGCCCACATTAAACTGTTTTTTTTTGTATTAATATATTCTTAAAATATTACTTAAATATTAATTTCCTATTCAAAATATTTCTATTTCATAACACATTGATATTCTACTTCTATTACAACATTAAAATATTTTATTTTAATATTTTTTCTTATATATAGATATATATTGAAGCCTGATATCATGTGTTAAATAAATAAGGTTTTAAAAGATCTTTCTTCATATATAATACTATATATATATATATATATATATATTATATATATATTTAAATTTTTAGCGTCATATGCGACAAACTAATTAAATATGCTAATGTATACCATTTTTTTCCTTTTTTATTATTGCACATATTGTTTTTTCTATTTAGAGAACTATTTTATTTTTATTTTCATGAGGGGACAAACATGTTATATCATCACCTTCACACTGGCTATAGAATGAGTTCTTGGGTCAATGCTATGTAATATATATTAAATTACGTTTAAATATTTTTACATTACATGTACAATAGACATTTATTGCACGAATTAAAAATGGTTTTTTATTATTAATATATTTTTAAGTATATGTCAATATGAATTCTTATTAAAATATTTTATTGATAATTAACATAGATCTTCAAATAGTTTGTTTAAATCTCTTGTTGAAATATTTTTGAAAAGTATAAGATTCTTACTCATACATTTTTTTATTTATAATGTGACAACCAGATTGACCAAAAGGGCTCAGGAAATTTGTGGGTGTTCTATGGTAACACCATCCCTGTAACGACCTGCAGCGCCGGCATGAAGTGCGGCGATGGATGTGCGAGCTCCTTGGTTATGCGATGGAGATAATGCGCGTAAGGAGAGGAGGCAAACACGTTTATATGGCGTATAACGTGTGTGAAGGCCGACTTGATGGTTAGGGGCTTTTGCAATGGAGCAAGGGCGTGGGTGAGGTCAGCTGGGCAAGCCATGACCTCCCCCTTCAACGCATATATACTTGTGTTGCGTTGGATCATTTGGACATCAATCCATCGCTCATCGCTCAACAAGAGAAGTGCATGGGAAGGTGAAGGCGCAGCAAAAGTAGGGCGCAGATTGGTGATGTGCCCATTCTTGGGCGAAGCCGCACGAAGGAACACACATCTTGGTCTTGGGTGAAGGACGCGGGCAAGGTCGCCTGCCGGTTGGAGAAGGGCGTGCACGGGTGTGTGGCGCCCGCTTTCTGCGACGACTTGGCACGTGTGTCTTAGATGACTCGGGGAGCGCTCGCCCGTCGTGCAAGTGTGCACGGAGGAGAGTTGGTTGACACGGTGAGACGTGCGGACGGGCGGCCGGGTGAGGGCGCGCTGTGCACGACGGAACAGTGGAGACGAAGGTTGGAACCAGAGGTCATAGAGTTGGGCGGGCGGTACTATGTGCTGTTTCACATGATTTGGGTGGTTGCTAAGGGTTGGCAAGTGGGACTGCGTGTGGGTAGGTATACATGGTTTGGGCGTTTGATGAGCAACGAAGTGCGAGCCGGGTGAAACGTGCGACGAGGTGAACGACGAGTTGGTGAGTCGTGCGGCAACTGTGCGGAGGTGCCGACGCGCTAGGCAGCCGAGTTTGCCAAAGTTGTGAAAAATTGGCTAAGTGTAAATTTGGGGTTTCCCAAGATTTAACTTGTGCATTGTAAAAGTGAAGATTGTATAATATATTGATATCAGGCAGACTCATATTGCAAGGAGTTTCCCCTTCCTTTATATTGTTGTGCATTTCTCTTGTATAATGCTGTGATAATGAATGTGTATGGGTGTTCTTGGTATAAAGGCACATTAATAATACTTGGTAACTAAAATAAAACTAAGTATGGATTGTTAAGGCGTAGTCTATAATCGTAAGTATTGGTGAAAAGAAAACGGTTGGTAGTGCCGCACCTCGCCTAGCACGGTTGGAAGACTACCGTAGGCTTGGGGGCGTGACTATATAGAAAGAATTAACACCAGCTTAGATCCATTTAACACATGATCTAGCATGCTCCGAGAGGGATCCGGTGTTTAATGGATCTAAGCTAGTTTTATCTTCATATCTCTCTTGCCACTCCTATCTCTCCACCTCTATCACTTTATGTCTTTATTCTTCCTTCCACATATATATGGAAAGTTAATATATATCATGATATATTATATATTATAATATAACAAATTTAATATCATATTAAATTAAATATTGTATTAATCCAAAGCCATTAAATTTAATAACATTAATATTTAGTTTTAATAATGTTTTTTTATGGTATGAAAAATTATCATAAAACTAAATCAAATTAATATTTTCAAATATAATAACTTTAATGTGGAAATATTTGTCTTTAAAGACTTTAATATAATATAGAAATGATTTTTCGCTTTAAAGATTCATTTTACAAATATTCAATAAAAAAAAATATGAAAAGATTTTGGAGCTGAATTTTCGATTCTTTGCCTTGAATTAACATTTTTCCTTTCATTTAAGAGATGCTATTCGGTTTAATAAATCTAAGTAAAGATGTTTAATAATTTACCTAATTTGGAATTTATGATCCATTCTAATTATCAAATAATACATAGCTATATTTTAATATTAATTTTAGTTCATTAATAGATAAAATAATATATTTTAACATCCAAAATTTTTTTATTTGCCTAATTTGGATTTATGATTCATTCAAATTTATATAAAAATTATACATAGCTATATTTTAATAATTTAATCTTAGTCATTAATAAGATTATATATAATATATATATATATATTATATATATTATTATATATATATATATTATATATATATTAACATCCAAAATATTTTTATTAATTCTCGAGGACATGACATACACAGCGAGGCCATTCTAGGTTGTAGAATGGGCCTCTCCTAGCAAGGAATATTTTATTTCGAACAATAAAAACTAGAGAAGCAAGATATCAACCTATAGAAAGTTAAGAACAAGATATTACTATAATAAAACCACTTGACAAAGAAAGCTAGGAACAATATATTACTATAATAAAACCACTTGACATAACCAAATAGTATGACATAATCAAATGACAGAATCAAATAGTATCCCCGGAGATCAAAATGACACTTAGACTTCGTACCATTACCATCGCTTTGAGCCTCTCTATATCCATTCATATTGGTACTACTTCATTTTTTATTATTATAACTAATATTATTTTTCTATTTAGAACATGATTTTTATTTTTTAATTTTATTTTAAAAGATGACAAATGGTTAGGCAATTTTACACATCCTCTCATAATACTT
>APFE031191722.1:0-10194 GCA_000404065.3 Pinus taeda
TTTGTAAATGACCCCTTTTGTCCGAGATTCCTCTACTACCTCCGTGATCTCAGCCCCAATTTGGTCAAAGAAATAAAGGAAAAGTTCAATAGTCCAACCATCCGGACCTGGGCTTTTGTCCTTCCCCATGCATTTCATTGCTGCCTCCACCTCCTCCTTGGAAACAGGACCTGCTAAATCTGTAGCTTCGTCTTCCTCTAGGAATCTGGGAAAGCATTGAGCTGTCCTCAATACTTCAGCTATAGTTGTCTCGCCCGGATCAGCAAATATTCTTTGGAAGTGTCTCTGACCCAATGCCGAAAGATCTGAGAAGGTGTTTATCTCCCTTCCTTCCTCATTTTTTAAGCTCCATATAGTGTTTGCAGATTTTCTCCCTTTGGCATAATTATGAAAAAATCTTGTGTTTTCATCTCCAGACTTAAGCCAGAGAGCCCGACTTTTCAGTCTCCATTCCTCTTCCTTTGCTAGAAGAATCTGATTTTGAGCTTTTTCTAATAGAAAGATTTTTTCCTTGGAGGCCTGAGAAGAATAACCATCTGCCTCCGTGCTTTCCAAGGATTTTAGTTCGTCCCTGATTTTTAACAGATCTTCATTTTGTTTTTTCTATCGTTCTTTTGCCCAGGAAATAGTAGCCTTCTTTAATCTTTTCAAGTTTTCCATAAATAAAAAGCTCTTGCTCTCAGAAGAAGAGCCATCTGGGTGGATCCATGAAGATGTGAAAAGGGAGATGAAAGAAGGTTCAAGGAGCAAAGAGGAATTAAATTTGAAAGGGGAAGGAGGCTTTGGCGGGGGAAAAGAGAGATCCAAAAAAATCGGGAAGTGGTCAGAATTCCCAATTTCGTCCGACCATTGTCGAACCAGTGGAACCCTTGTGAGAAAGCTTTCAGAGATCAGGAAACGATCCAGCCTTTTTGCGATCCTATCCTCCCCGGCGCGTCTATTCCTCCATGTAGGCTTCAGATTTATCGGCAAAGGGTCGATAAAATGATGGTCTGAGAGGAGCTGATGAAAAAAGTCGGAAAGAGGGTCCTCCCTAGCTGTGGGGCCCCAAGCTTCTGCTCTACCAATAGAAAAATTGAGGTCCCCCCCCACAACCATCATGGGAACTTTCATCAGAGATTTTTCCATAAGATCTGACCAAAAAGATTCCCTCTCTTGACAAGGGGCATATATATTGACAATATGAAAAGGAATGGGAAAATCTGGACATACTACCTCCATGCCCATAGCGTTCTTCAAGCCCCATATATTTAGACATTTGATTTTCCCTTCTCTGAGGCCAATCGCGAGACCACCCGAATGACCCGCGGAATCGATGGCATGAAAGGTCCAGCCTGGCAGCAGGGATTTTAAGGCCATTTCGACCTCATGACCACAACCCAAAGTTTCTTGTAGGAAAAGGATGTCCGATTTGGAGGATTGTAACCAATCCTTTAGAGCTAGTTTTTTGGGCTTGCTGGCTAAGCCCCTGCAATTCCAAGATGATAAAATCATTTCTTAACATGGTCTAGGGGCTGCGCTGCTCTAAGAACCCCAGGGATTGAAAACTGTTTTCCATCCGCCACATCAATCTTTGCTTTTAACTTGGCTTTTGTTAGGTCTGATTTCTTGCCCCTCTTTCCTTTGGAAGGCCCAATCACTGGGGTCTGACCCAGACCGCCCCGAACCCCCACTTTCTCAAGTTTGGACCCCATGGATCGGAGATTATATGGGCAAAGAACGTTCTGAGACGGGGGGGTAAGAGGGGGCCAATTTTTTTCACATGATAAGTTTAGAGGGTCCAGAACCGTATTCATAGCTTCATCCACATGACAAGATTCTGAAGGAGGAAAACTCATGGTATGGTTTTCAATAAGTGACTCAGAAACTGATTGCAGGTCGTGTTTTGACAAATTAGATAACAAAGAAGAATTCGGAGAAGAAGGCGAGAGAAAAGTGTGCTTACCCTCGACCTCTGCACACGGTGGAGATGGAACTGGAGAAGAGTTCCGATCTTTCGCCATCTCTGCAGGCTCCGGGGAAGGGTCCTCGGCAGCGGCTTCCTTTGAGTTCTGTGCCTCTCCTTTCTGAGCCCCTACATCCTGATCTTCGGGGTCCATACCAGCTTCTGTAGGTGGTGGCGAAACTCGCATTTCCTGGTTTGTCCACGGCTGTGTCCTCCTATGAGCCCTCTGGTCACTTGTCTTCCGAAAACGCCTCTGCCTTCTGACCGAGGGACACCTCTTAGCAAGGTGGCCATATTCATGGCAAATATGGCACCGAAAAGGCAAGTGTTCGTAGTCCAAAACTTGTACATAAATGTAATCTTTGTACTGAAGAGTTATTTCTTTTGCCAAACCCTTACTTATGTCAATGTTTGTTAAGATTCGAGCAGTTGCCCTAACCTTTGATTCCATGAAAGAAAGATCCACCTCCATAAAAGTCCCCAGTCTGTTTCCAATGGATTTAAAGACCGCCTCAGTCCATAAAAAGAAAGGGAGGCCCGGTGCCCGAACCCAGACAGGAAAGACATCCGTGTTCTCCTTAACTGCATCAAAAAGAGGGGACCAGTGCTTCATCAAAACAGGGATGGCCCCGATACACCAGTTTTTCTCCAGGACCCAATCAGCCGCTTCCTTATCTGCAAATTTGAGCATAAACCAGCCTTTAACTAGACATTGTGCCTCGAAACTCAGAGGGGTTTCCTTGATGAATTGTTCTGCTCCCCATTTCTGAAGGTCCTCAGGAGAGAACTTCCTTCCTCTAGCCCGACCAACAATGGTGCATTCTGCAACTGCAAGGGATTCATCAATTGAGACTTCCATGCCTAAAACAAGATTCTCCCCTATCACTTGTGACCCAATTCTGAACTGTGATTTCCTTTTTTCGCCCTTTTTGCTTATGTCTCTGGAAAGATCACGTCCCTCCTCTGTGGTGACCGTCCGCTCTTTATCACATTGGGGCGATACTACTCCATGGGGACCTTCTGACAGCGCTTGATGTCGTTGTGGAGAGACCTCCCCAAGATTTCCTAAAGGGGGGAAACCACTGATAGGGTCAACGAAAGATCCTCGAGTCCCCTCCTTTAAAACATGGGATCCCTAACAAACCCCGGTAAGAGGGTTTTCTGATATTCTTCGGGCGGGAGAAACTGGAACCCGGTTCTGCAAGGAGCTGACCTCGGAGGCAGTAAACACGATATTGTTTTGTGCGCAAACCAGGGATTCAGGGCAACCCAGGCCAACCGATGGAGGAAACCAACCAATGGGCGCCTTGCCCTTTAACCCCGAAGATGATGCTTCTGTCGGCTCTTTTGACACCACATTTGCAGCCGGCACCCCACCCGTACCTCCCTGAGATGTAGCCGGACCGTCGATAGACGAAACCACCTCACTTTGGTACAGAGGAGGAAAGAAATCCACCGAGGGGACGAAGACAGAGTCAGAGAATTTTTTAACCCCAAAAAACAGTTCAAGATTCTTTTCAGTCGGTTCCTTACCCCACATGGATAAAACATCTTCCATAGATGGGTCTAGATCCACTAATTCCTCGAGATTAACGATGATTAGGCCTAAAAAACAGGTAACAGTCGCCAACAACGACAAACGGGGTTGACCCAGGGAGTGATACCCTGTTCCGATGAAAACGACGAGACCGAATTGCGAGCAGAGGGAAAAATGTGAAAAGTAACTGCCGACGGTAAAAACCTAGAAGTAAAAAAATACAGACTTGTGACCACAGCCCTTAGAGCCTCCAGCTGTCCTGGATTAGGAAAGGTAGGAAACCCGCCGGCGGCTGTACCTGCAGACTGTGACGTTCTCTGTCCGGTAGCCGCGGCCCAAAGCAGGTTTGCTCCCAGTACCCACGCCTCCAAAACCCTAACCAGCCCCATCGCGAGCCCTCCTCATCTTTCCCTTCACACCTTGACTAATAGATACTTAAGCTTCTTGGCAGTTAGTTAGAAAATGGTGTGTTTTAGCATTTGATTTCAATTTCTTTCCTTGTACTTTCTTTCTTACAATAGGTTAAGGTTCCATTTCAAATATTTCTTTTTCTGCAATTAGTTTAGGATTTGACATCAGTACATGCACTTAGTTACATCATGGTAGCAAAGGAAGGACACATTGTATGCCACACATATAGTGTCGATACCTCCTAAGTTTTTAAGAACAGCCAGGTTGATAATTAAAGTCGGTAGCCTCAGGAGTTGTAACATTCTTGTTGCAATACCAAGGTTAATCAACTTTTGGCGTCGTTGTCAGAGAGGTGTCAAAGTTTGCATTGTTTTCCTCCCTAGTTGATTCATTTCTTTTAAATTTTTTCAAAAAAATAAAAATAACAAATCATTAGGCATGTTTAATTTAGAAAGTTGAAAATTACATTGCATTATAGTTTTCATTCAATCATAAAAACAAAAACAAAATTCTCCAAAACCAACCCAGACCCCAATTTGATCACATCATGCAATAAGAGTCATATCACCATTCACTTTTGTAGGTAGAAGATGGCGAAGAATGTAGAAGAAATTGATGGTGATGATGACAATGAGGAAGATCCTATCAGATCTCCCATTCAAGATACTGATGGAAGTGTGCACATGAAGAACATCCCTCCATCTTTTCTTCCAAAATTTCATGATCTAAGGTCAGAGGATCCCGAAACCTTTCTCTTTGAATTCTAGATTGTTTGTAGATCTTATCATTACTTATTAAATAGTCAAAAATTGAGATTGTTTTCGGAAACATTAAAGGATAGAGCTCTTAAACGGTTCATGAGTTTAGGGACTAATTCAATAATATCATGGAATGATATGCAAATGATATTCCTATAAAAATATAAAGGTCATGATCTTAAAGAAGAAATATTTAGAATGAATCAAAGAGAAGCTGAGAGTCTAAAGGATCTAATAGAGAGGTTCATGTATAATGTTAAGAAGGAAAATCTACATCATTTAGGATCTAACACACTAAAAACCCTCTTACTTAGAACAATTAGGGATGAGTGGATTGATCTCTTTAATCTCATGAGTAGAGGTGATGTATATATTTTATCATTTGACGAAATTTGTGAAACATGCAAACACATATCAAGAGGAAAAGCAAGAGTAGGTAAATCAGCATCAAGATTAGCAAGTCAAGCTAAACATAAATTCTTAGCAATCTAACCAAACTAGTATAAATGTTAAGAATACAAAATGAGGAAAAGGAAGGTGTTTTTTTTTTTCCATGCATAATCACATGATGTTAAATGTTGGTTCTCATTGCTAAGGTTGAAGGAAGTTCACCAAGAGGAAAATTGGGCAAGTCAATTGCTAGTGCAACAATGTTATGTAGCTCCAACAGGACCATGGCAGCCCGTTCAACATGATATGATGCAAGATCCTAATTCAAGATTTCAAGCTTATGCACATCCACCTCAAAGTAATTGGAACACACCTTTTCCTTGACAACTTTGGCCATCTCAACCCCAAAACCAATCTTGGCAAGAAGGTTAGTAGGGAACTTACGGGAGCCATCCACAATATCCTCGATATATTCCTTAGTATCCTCCATACCAAAATACATGTTATCCTTACTATTCACCTCCACCACAACCACAACCCCATCCAAATCCATCTCAAATATAAACTCCCACTCAATTACCTGTACCATCATTCCTAAACCCACACATTGATGTAGCTTAGGCGACTTACAATGCTGAGGTACAACACTTTCAAACATCTCCTCTTGAGATTAATGGTATTCACCATAGCTTAGGAAGAGTATTGTAAAAAAGAGATAATATTGGTATCATTTAAGGACCACATCGAAAAGAAGAAGATTCAAATAAGAAGACCATAGAACCATGGGCTGTTATTAATGAAGAGTAGACATCAAAACTAGAGGTCGAGAGAACTCCCTCACGGTTACCATCAAATCCTCCATGTATTCAGGAGAAAAATCAGCAAAAAGAGGAAGATTTGAAGGTCATGGTAAAAGAAGAAATGAAGAATGATCAAAATAAGCAAGTGGACCAGAGGCATCAAAACTATATTGAAATATGGTTCTAGACAATCATTAAGTTGCAGCAACACCCTCTTCTTCAATTGTGCTTGATATCATCAAAGTCAAATCATTTGATGTATCAAACTCAGGTAAATGTCAAAGCATACATCTCATGCCTAAACATCAATTTTTCTGTCATCTTGATGTGCACATGGCTCCATTGGAAGTATTCTTATACTTGAAAGTGATTTTATTTTTCAAGTAGGGTATGGTAGAAAAAAAGTATGAAAAATAAGAGAAAAATCAAAAATCTCAAGTGAAAAACTCCTTTGAGGCATCTCTAATTGGCTCATTGATTTAAAACCTCCATGAGGAGGTCAATGGGTTGGGAAAAAAGAAAAAGGAGAAGAAAGAAAAAGATCCTAGGTGAAAACCTCCTTTGAGGCACCTAGGCAGACATACTAATTGAAATCCTCATTGAGGCGGCTAGTAGGCCCAAAAGAAAAAACAGAAAAAAATAAATAAATAAAAGAAATCCTTGCTCCATGCATCTCTTTGATAAATGCATATACTATGTTGGCTTAGTGATGCCTGACCCAGGTTCGGGAGGGATTTATTCAAGCAAATCCTGGTACTACTGGCCCTTTTGGCAATAGCCCGTGGAGCGCAGACTGAGGTATCACCCAGAGTAGTATGGGAGGGTGCTAGAACCAGGTTTCCGCACCTTGGGGATGTCTAATATGTGGTGATTGGTAGGCAATCCAACCTTCACACTTACTGCACTATGCACATGTGTGGGCACCCTGCGCCTTGTGATACTATATTCGCGTAGTTCTAGTTGCAGTATGACCAGTGTTATTTACCCAACTCTTCCTTAGTTATTTTCCGTTAGCCGATTACTTAGATTAAATTTACATATAAGCATTTATACACATAATTATCAATTTTTCACAGTAAATAATAGATTAAATTAATGTATAACATCAACTTACAGATTCAAGAATAGATGCACAGAATAAACTTCTCTTTATTAGCTTTCAAATCCAAGTACAGACCCAACTCCGCCCTGCACACTCAGTTGCAGGGGTCAGCACACTCAGGTGTAGGCTCTAATAGGCCTTTGCACACTCAGCTATAGAGGCTCTTCCTACTACTACAACCCAATACACTTCAACTCTTCCTCTATGCTCTGACCATGCCTTCACATCTATCTATTAATTGCTTACTCAAAACTATCCTTAAAGTTAGGGCCTTGCTCTATTTATACAATCCCATGGTCTACGAACCATGGGTAGGCCAACACAACTTTACATTATTTTACAATTCTTAGGGTAGACAACCCTATGATTCATCCTATACTTTCACACTCTGTGCCCATACTTTGCAGAGTCCTTACATTATATTGACCAAAAATTGGGCTTTAAGCCCCAAAAACATGATGTGGGGGGATCCGCTGCCCAACAGGCCCCACACACAATCATTATGGCTCGTCCCAAGTCATTGTCCAATGATCATGGCATGGAGCACTTCCAACTATGTCTGGGCTATGTAAAGGTCTACACCACACTGCTCTATTGTCTGTTGGATCTACTCTATTCGCTTGGCTGAATGCTCATTGTCAGAGTCAAATCTCTGTCTTAATGCATGCATCACTTTCATTTGTACAAGTTTTCCTTTGATGTCGACCGTGATGAGGAAGGCCTCATAAATCCAAGGCTCGACATGTGCTTTAAGTACTTCCTCCTTTTGCTGCATGACATCGACTTGTTCATTTAATGCCTTCACCTGTTGTAGCTTCGCAAACCACTGTGTCAAGACCACTATCAGTGTCATCCCGTGCACACTATCATATTACATTTGAAGCTCATGCGCCTCTGTTTTCAAGCATTGTATGGTGGGGTCCTCTTGTAGGGAAGCGAAGACTGTGAAGGATTCTTCCAACATCATTGTATATGTCTACACTACCTATCCTATTTCCTCCAACCCCTTTTGGATAGCATCAGTGCGTTATTCCTGGACATCTTGGGGTGTGGATGACTGTGCCTTTAATCACATTTCAACAGTCTAAAGGTTGAGGTCCAGCTGGATTGTCATTACTTCCTCCTTTGCCTCGTGGAATTGACTAGCCAATTTGTGAATCCGCACTCCTATTGGTAGGTCTATCACAATTTCTAGCTCTAGAGTGTGGCGACATGTTTCCTCTACTATCTGCTCCAGCTACTAATTCTACACCAATGCTTCATCATGTTGTAGGCTAATCTGCTCGATGTTGATCCACTGTTCACTAAGCATTTGCACTACGCGTCCTTTTCTAGCACAGAGCTCTATTTTCGCTCCATCCTGCAGCTGGTATAATATATCCCATGGAAGGGCGGCCAAGTTTAGGCCAATTCCCTTGGTCTGGCCCACCACGGCTCTGTCCTCCATGATATCTGCTGCCAGTGCCCCTTCTGATAGCGCGACGATGTTAGCCATTTTGGCGTGCAACATCTACACTTTTTTTGATGTACCCATGGCACCGTAGGTGGCTACCATTCCTTCTTGTGGGGTCTGCACTTGAAGCTCCTACAGTTTCACCCTAAGGGCCCCCAACACATTCACCTACTCCATCATTGCTTCCTGGAGTGCTTCCATGGTGACCTCACAAATTGTGTTGCTAATGTCATATAGGTCACCGTCTATTAGTGTAAGGTGTTCACCATCCAGTTTGGAAGGCTTGGTCTTCTTTCATGGCCCCATTCATTCTATACCACATGGCCATTTTAGTTGTGCAGGTGTCATGCATGGGTCTGTGCCTTCCATCGTGTCGTCTATCCCTTGTCCTACGGTAAGGTCCGAGCCTCTTTCCTCCTACGTCATGGTGGCCCCGGTGGTCGGTGCTACTGCTGCTTTTCTGACGGCTTTGGTCTATTCTGTGGCAGCCTTTGCTGCCTCTTGGGAAGCCCTTACCTTCTCGACGAACTGTTCATTGTGCTTCTATTATGCCAGCAGCTTGGACACATCATTCTATTTTTATATCACTATCTCATCGTGAGCCGCCAGATCCGAGGTGCACCACTCAGGTGGCCATGAGTTGAGCGTAGCAAAAATAGCGTCATCGATCATGATGAAAGGGAGTTTGGTCTAGTTCTACTCTGGATCCTTCTGCACCTTGATATACAGATTGTGCATATGCCTTAAAGTCTTCAAAGCTCCAAAAATTATCGTACACCATGGGGGATAGGCACGACCTTTCGTTTATCCACATCTGGATGCTTACCTCCATGAGTATCCAAAATATCTTGATCTCACGGATTCGCATGGCATCCTTTGTCGCCTAGAGCAATGCATATTTTTCCACCTCTTGCAAGTCCTGTTCAAGAAGAGGAAACCGACTGTCCTTAGGCAATTCCCCTACAATCAACAAGATGGATAAGAGAAACCAGGCGTAGTGGAAGGTCTTACCCTACTCCTAGGGCTCCTTATAGTTCGTCAGAAACCCTTCACAGAGGAACTACACCTAGTTGAACTACACCCCCTCTATGCATTGTTTGGTTAGTGCAACAAGTACCTCGTTGTCGCGAGATTTTCTCATCACCTTCCTAGCCAGCAACTAGGTGGCTACGTGCACCCATTTTTCTTGAATGTTAAATTGCATAGTCTCGCTACTTCTTTTCCAGCTTTTATTTCTTCTTCATGGCCTCTGTGAGCACCAAATCTCTGCTTTTACCAGCTATTTCTGCCAGGTCCCTTCCCATACAGGGAAGCCAAGAAATCGTGTGAATAAGCTCCACTGTGATAGGAATAGGCTCCTCAACCACAAGTACGCATCATGGACTAGGAAAATCAGTTGCTTGATGACAAAGATCATCATTGGTGCCCGGTAAAATTGTGGAATCCATAGTAGGTGGAGTAGCCCAGCCTCTTCCACACTGTGTAGCCATTTCCGGCTCTAGCACTATAACTAACTATTATAGAAATATTTGGGCACTGCAACCCCAATATTATATGTCGATAAAACAAGGGCTCTTTAACCGCTAAAAGTGTTGTTTCATACCCTAAAGGATCATGGTCAACTGATTACGTCATTCCTCGGAAGTTCCACCTAAAAAACCACTCAGAATTGGCCAAAACTGGACCATACTGACTACTCCACTATCAGGGTGTGATGCACACTGACTCCTACACTAGCCAGATGTGATACATACTAAAGAGGCCTTCTGTGCGGCGTGATGAGCGAGAATGGACAAAT
>APFE031191745.1:0-10544 GCA_000404065.3 Pinus taeda
CCTTTCACCTCCTTCTTCTCCTAATTTCCATTATTTTCATAAATAAATGTGCCAAAATACCTTTTTACCTCTTTAATTCCTTAGCCATTGCCTTTTCCAATTTCCTTAACCATAAACAACCAAGTGAACACCCCCTAGGATGTCTTTCCTTCCATTCAACTTGGAATACATGTCCCATCATCCGTGGTATTTATATATTTTTTACATGGAATTTTCACCAGGGTTGTTACAAACCTGTTGTTCCTTTGATTTTCATTGCCCTTGAAGTTGTTATTGTTGTCATCATCTATTGGAGTATCCTTCTTGTGAGGACACTCTCTAGTGAAGTGGCTAAACCTATTACAATTGAAGCATCTTCCTTTTCTTACTTCTTTGAATCCCGTCTTGAATCCTTGACCTTGATTTCTTGGACCAACATTTTTCTTCCTCTTAGAATGGGCGGAGAAGGTGATAGGATTGTTTCCATTTGACGGCTTGTCCGTTTCCATATTCCTCATTTATTATTGAGTGCATCTAGCGAATAATTCATCAAATAATGGAATCCTGTCATTTTTTAGGATGGTAGTGTTTACCACATCCCATTCTTTTATAAGGCCTCCAAATGTGATAAGAGTAAGCTCCCTGCCACCAATGACTTCCCCAATAGATAGGAGATCATTCTTGATCTCGATAATCCTTATGAAGTAGGATTGGATGGATTCTCTTGTATCCATCTTGATGTATTTCAACTTTTTCTTGAGAAAGAGAACTTGATTTTGTATTATTTACTTTGAACACCCCAACCAGCTTGTCATACATCTCGTTAGATGTTTCCAAATAAAAAATATAGGCAACTGAAGGTTTTTGAATAGAATCAACAATAATTTTCTTAGCTTTAACCTCACCTTTATTGTACTTTTTTTATGCAGTAGTGAATGCATTTGAAAAGGCTCCACTACTCTTCCTTTGACATATTCCATGTCATCATTTTCTTCCAATGTTAGACATAGAGACATCTTCCATGCGTGATAGTCAGATTTGTCCTTAATCTTGTCCTCATATTTGAAGTAAGATGTAGTCATCATTGGGACTAGTTCCACATCCTTGTCCAACAACTTTGCTTATTGATTTATTTTCCCCAGTCTTGCTTTGGCTTTGTCTTCACTTAAGATATGATACCATGCTAATTTTAGATAGCAATGGTATGTTCTATGCTTTAGCAAAATTTACTTCAATGTTCCTTATTAGCCCAATGACAATTTCCAATTATTTCCAGTAGTAATGATATTAACTTAAACACATTGACAGTAAATGCAAATATCACATAAAAAAATGTGCAGAAGACAAGCCAAGGAAAGATAACATAAGATGTGGTGAATGCTAGGGAAAAAAACCCAATGTGGGGAAATCCTTAGATCAAATATTCTTATTATTGTTCAATAGTTCAATAGTGAGGGAGAGTACAAATATCAAATTAACTTTCCCAAAATAGTCGTGTGAAATCAACAGTCAACAGTAGTCAACTGCATCCCTAACCAGAAAGTCAATGATGGTCGAAGAAACTCCAAAATTTCCTCCAAGCAGCTCAGTCAACAACATATAAATTCAACCTTCCAAGAGGGTCAAAGTCAACGAAAATAGTTTGGTCAAACTAGAGAAAAAACTTTTGTAAAAAAAGTGGTCAAATTTGAAGTTAACCCTAGTCAAATTGTCCCAAACTTCTTGAAAATTGTGCCAATAAATGCGGTCTTCAAAAATCATATTTAAGCCCACAAAAATGAAGTCAACGTTGATCAGAAGCACCTTGGTCAATGTTTTTCTATTTTCATGAAATTTTCGCCTAGTAAACAAACCCATAAATTAGTCCTCCTTTCACATGAGCGAAGTAGAGAAGGTTGCCTCCAAGTTGTACTTACCAATCAAGGCAGGAGAGAGATATATATGTGATGAGATGAGTGATGTCCCAAACGGGAAGAGAGGTCACTCCTATTTATACACTTCGTTGATGGTGAGAAGACATGTATGTTGGGCTTATGAGCCTACATTTGACTCAGGTCGACCTTGACAATTTGTGCGTAAATTCAAAATTCCACTTCTGCTTGTGAGAATGAGATGATATTTATACAAAAATTGGAACCCTCGAAAAGAGGAATCCAATGCAATAATCATCTCCATCATATGAGCTATACTAAGGTTGAATTTGGCCCTAGTTTCCAATTTCAATAGGTGGCCTTGTCAGACCACCCAACTGGGCCTTGCCTCATTCTTTCCACCCCTAGAGTTCACTTTGTGCCATCTTTTGAAACTTCAAGGGTTGATCTCTGAGAATTATGTTATGAGCGGTACCTATGCAATTCCTCATGAGCTTGAATATGACAACATTTCTCCTCCACCTGTATTCAAGCACCATATGTATGTTGACTAGATTACTAGAACTCATGGTCAAGTTAGTAAGTTTGACTTTTGGCCTTCTAACTTTGACAAACCATAACATTTGATCATGGGGTAAATTTTTTGACTTAAGGCATACCATTGGAAAGATCTTTCCAAACGCTATCAAACTACATTATTTCCAGGAGCATATGAGCTAATCTCCAAAGGCATACATTCATTCAAATCTTAGGACTCCCAACCATCATAGTTATGAGATTAATAACTCCTTTAATAGACCTGCTACTATGATGTTTCTCTACTAAAGGATACAAAGACCATGGGACTCCCCTTGAGCTTGAAAAACCAAGCACATCAAAAGTAATCCAATTTCCATCAATGCCAACACACGATCACGAGGCTTGGGGTTGTCGTATATCTAGAGAATCGTCGATGGAGATTGAGTTAATCTACAAGAAATTTATAGCCTACAACCTCAAGGTTAAAGGACATGCTCCTTACCCTATCCTATTGATATAAGACAACCTTTCCCCCATTGAAATCATGCCTATGTTTAGGTATATGATGTTTAAGAAGTAGCTTTACAACATGGAAGTCAAGAGGTTCCCCAAAATTACTTCTAACTCTAACAAAAAGCCCCACCTCTGACTCAAACGAGGATTGCATAAGGATGCCCCATGTTGGCTCAAACATTGGGCCATAAAGGAGGAGATCATCTTGGAGAAACAATATTAAAAATAAGGAGTTGGAGGGAAATAGGAAGCTAAGTATTATAAGGAGGTGATCAACCCCACTCATGCTAACTACAATTATATTTTCTTCTTGACAAGTGCTAAGAAGAAAATGAATATTGCAAAGATAAGAACTATTCCTCATGAGCTTCGAAGTAAAATTGGGCATTGATCTATTCTCAAAATACTCTCAGACGAAATAATCTATCACCTTTGCAATATTAAGAGGGTTGAAGTTGAGAAACACTTTATCTTGGTTTTTCGTGCACATACTCACATCCATTCTCATTTCCGAAACATTTGCCACAATATCAACCTTCTTGACTTGTTAAATTAACAAAACTATAGGGATCTAGGAGGGCTTATTTCCCGTATTTTTCATGATAGAAATAAAATATGGAGTCATATTTACTCTCTTACTTTCTTAAGGTTGGATAGACCACATTGGTTATGATAGAGACGCAATTAATCTCTTACTTTCTTAAGGTCTGATAGGCCATATTGGTTATGAAAGAGTCACAATTTATCTCTTACTTTCTTAAGGTCTCATAGACCACATTGGTTATGAAAAACTTACTTTCTTAAGGTCTGATAGACCACATTGGTTATGAAAGAGTCACAATTAATCTCTTACTTTCTTTGGTTATGAAAGAGTCACAATTAATCTCTTACTTTCCTAAGGTCTCATAGACCACGTTGGTTTTCGTGGACGTTAATCATTATTATCATTAATTTCATATTGAAGTGATTTATTATTTTATTATATTAGTTTGGTTATTTCATTTATCATAAATTTACTTTCCTCTAATCTAATTGTGGTTGATTCTAACTAAAATCTAGTAGAGATCTTTAGAAACGATACAAAAAATCACAATATATGTGATTCAAGCCAAAAAAAAGGAGAGAGGTTATTTTGACTATAAGTTAAACCACTCCCTAATTTAATACTAATTTTAGAAATTTAATATAAATTATTTTTACCGTTTCCTCTATAATGTGAAAATTAACCAACTTGACCCCTTTTTTTATTAATTTATTAATTGTACCATTTTTCCATTTCATATATATGTTTTTAATTTTTCTAATTAATTTTATTTATTAATAAAATAATAAATAAGTAGGAATATTTTTATTTTTAACCTATAAATTTTGATAAAAAACCAGCAAAGTCGCGTGAGAAATATGCAATATTGGGCAAACCACAATATCAACCTAGGACCTAGATTGACACACTATTGTAGAAATACTGGTAAATAAAAAATAAGTCCTTTTTAACCCAGTTACAAAAATCCTTTAATTTTTTGCTCTTAACCCAATAATAAAAATCCTTTAGTTTTTGCCCTTCATTAATATATATCTCTATTGCCAAATATTTTTACCGAGCGGGTTTAAAAAAAAAAAAATCGTTAAAGCACACATCTATATCTCATCAATTGTAATTGTAAAGTTTCAAATTTAATCTTAAAAATATCAATCGGAATTGTAAAGTTTCAAATTTAATCTTAAAAATTTAAATTAGCGGGACAGAGTAAAATGGAATAAACCACAATGAAGAGCCAAATGGGATAAACCAAAATCATGACTAACAACCATAATGGACAATGCGAGTGGTGTGGTGGTGGTAGAGTTGGTCAAAGATAGCTATGTGGACCCTCACTTGGGGAGATGATCTTATAATTATAATTATATATTGACGAGGTCAGGAGGAGGTGAGGTCTATTTATACGGACACTGTGGTACTCAAGAACATTGTAGGTGCTCCACGATTTTTCTTCGTGTCGATATTGTTCAGAGACGAGATGGATTCGATGGTGTACAAACCTGCACTTTTTCTTATTTTAGCATGCATCATTGCAGTCCCAACCATGGCAAATCCTGAAGGTTCGGTTTATAAATTCTGCTATATAAACCATGAGATCTACTTTGCAATTTTATTGAATGAGCAGCAGACTGAATGTATATTTGTGCGCGATGATAAACAGGGGACGCGTTAATGGCAGTGAAAAGCGCTTTGCAAGATCCGGATAAAGTTTTAACAAGCTGGGAAAAGGACATAGAAGACCCTTGCACTTGGTTATATGTCACATGCGATGCCTCCAGCCATGTAATCAGGCTGTAAGTACGTTTGACCTCGCATTGGATTTATGACATCAACATAGTTTTTCCATCTTTTACTTTTTCTCTAGTCTAATGAACAGAGATTTGGCACTTAACAATGTGCAGAGATTTGCCACGCAAAAAGCTGAGTGGAACATTATCACCCAAGATATCTCAGCTCTCGCATCTGCAATACCTGTAAGCAAGCATTTCATTATCTTTGCGTCTTGAAATGCAATTATTTATTTGTTATAAGGGCTGTTAATAATGTTCTTGATTGAATGACAGGTATATGCCGAAGAACTCTCTGAGTGGTTCTATTCCAGAGAGCTTGGGAGACATGAAAAGCTTGATCAGTATTGATTTGTATGAGAACAATCTTAGTGGACAGATACCTGCCTCTCTTTCGCGCCTGCCGAGTCTTGCTTTCTTGTAACCTATATTCTCTCATCCAACTTCGCCTTATTAATTTCAATTTCTCTCATCGTCGAATTCAATATTTACAAATTTCAGGAAACGGAGATCATGCTAATAATTATATCTTCTCTATGTTACAGGCGGTTGAATAACAATCGGTTGTCCGGAAATATTCCCACATCGCTCACTTCCATTTCTTCGTTGCATGTATTGTAAGTTTTTTTACAGCAAAAGCTGGCATAATTATACCGTGATTCTCATTATCACAATCGTCAGTAAGCCCGGGGAGTCTTTTGGTTAATATAACATCGTATTCTGTGAACAGAGATTTGTCACACAACAATCTGAGTGGCCCAGTTCCCACAAGTGGCTCCTTCGCACAGTTTACTGGTCAAAGGTAAGCTAAGTTACGCCAATGCTTGCAGTTCAACCATATCCCCTTATATATTATTTTAAAGGCAGAATAATAACTGTATGTACTGCTTCTGGTTCAGCTTCGCAGGAAACCCTAACCTGTGCGGCAAAGTTGTGGGGAAGCCATGTGGTCATCCACAACGCAATAGGAAACTGCACTAACGTCTATGCGGTGCGGCGAAGTCATGTGCTTATTCAAATCAAAATGCCAATAAATTATTGGTCACCCTAAACTCCATGGAGATTTCATTTCCAAATTTTGAAATCCGGCTAGCAGTAGGGTTTTATGCGATACTAGAATAGCACATGATGGATTTGAATAATGTATTATTGGTCGAAAATAACTCCACGGAGATTTTGTTTATAAATTTTCAAATTGTATTGGGAGAGTGGAACATAGATTTCAATATTCTATTTGAATAGTACATGATTTTATTATATTGGATGGTGATCTCCTTTTCACAATAGTACAATATACTGCATTTGCATGAAGATTTACTTTTTTACTTTAAAAATTACCAAATTATTCTCAGTTAATTACATTTTATTATGTAAAAAGATTGCTGCTAGGTCAAAATATATTCATAACAAGTAGTGATTTGGCTTCCTATTATGCTTATGCATCACATACATGGAAACTTGTGATATCTTCTACTTAATCTTTACTTTTCTCATATTGGTTTTCCGTTGCTAATAAAAGGCTATAGGCTACATGTATCTAGTTTGTTTAGTCTTTGTATGGCTGGTATCAAGGACCTAGCCTCCAATCTCATCCTCTACTTCATCATCAATAATATAATTGATTTTAGCCTCTTGAATTTATTTCCCCATTTCATGAAGGCCACACTGCACATATACAAAGCTCAGCATTCCCTTGAACTTTAGGGAACCTTGGTCTTGACAACTGAAATTATGTGCATAAGAATGATATATAAGGAGATATGAGTTCATAATGTTCTTCAAATGTTATCTAATTACAAAAGTGGAACATCTTTTGTGGACTAAAATTGTCACATATCTAGAAGTGATCTATATAAAAAGTTGCTAAGACCGATGTAAAGACCTAAGTCATTTATCTTTGAAAGGAAACGAGTTCCTTGAAGAGAAGGTTTAAGAATCTGAGAAATTCTAAAATTTACAAGTAGCTCTTTAGAAGACCTTGACATCATAAGAAGTCCTTATCCTCAATACCTTTGGATTATTCATGGCATCTTGAAGAAATAATACATAGTGGATTTGAATAATGTATTATTGGTCGAACATAAATCCAGAGAGACTTTGTTTATAAATTTTCAAATTCTATTGGGAGAGTGCAAGATAGATTTCAATATTCTATTAGAATAGTACATGATTTTATTATATTGGATGGTGATCTCCTTTTCACAATAGTACAATATATTGCATTCGCATGAAGATTTTCTCTTTCGCTTTAAAAGTTAGCAAATTATTCTCAGTTAATTACATGTTATTATGTAAAAAGATTGTTGTAAGAGGCCTAAGTAAGGCAGAGCTCCTCATGATATAAATCAAGTTTCGTAAAGTATATTTAAGGCTTGAGGGTACAACATTCTCAAAGATCATAATTTTTTGCTATCCAAAAAATGTGATCTATGATATGAATCTCCTTAGGTCTTATGGTTAAAATTGGAGTATAGTGCAAAAAGACACTACAAAATTTAGGTTGTAAATTTAAATGTAAATGTAATGCTTAACATTTAACATTTCTAATCTCATGTGGGCCCTATTTAAAAGTCAATCTGATTATTAGTATGTATAAACACAATATAAATTTAAAACATCAAGAGGTTTACGAACGCTCAAAATATTTATGGTAAATAAATAAAAATATAAATAAACTAGAGGTATGGTAAACAATCAAGTAGTGATTGGGCTTCCTATTATGTTTATGCATCACATATATGGAAAGTAATATGTTCTACTCAATTTTTACTTTGCTAATGAAAGTCTATAGACTACATGTATCTAGTTTGTTTAGTCTTTGTATGGCAGGTATGAAGGACCTAAACATGATTTTAGCCTCCTAAATTTCTCTCCCCATTTCATGAAGGCTGCACTGAACATATATGACAGTGGAGTATTCCCTTGAGCTTTAGTATGTGGAGCAAGGAAGGGAAGGTTGGGTTGTTAGTATCTTATGGAACTTTAGGTGTCGAGAAAGTAAGCAAAACTTGAGTTGTTAATATCTTGCTACCCCAGATCATCCACTAAGACCACATGTTAGTAGTTAAGTGTTATTAAAGAAAATATCTATAGAACTTGCATAATTATATAATAATTTTGATTATCATAATTGTCTGTAAGCACACTGAATCTTTTGGTTAATATAATATTGTATCGTATGGAATAGCATAATTATATAGTGATTTTCATTCCTATAATTGTTAGTAAGGTCAAGGAATCTTTTGGTTAATTTAATATTATATTCTATGAACAAAGATTTGACACACAACAATCTACCATTTCTCATAAATGGATTGTTTACTAATCAAAGGTAAGATAAGCTATGTTAATGTTTCTAATTTTTCTAATAATTCCCACATAACAATATTTATAGAATAATAACTTAAAGATTAAATCATTATGAAAGTATTTTACAGAAATCAAGTTTAATAGGATGTTTAAGGACTCAAGTTTGTTAAGATGTTGCAAGACTAAAGTTTGCTATGATGTTGTAGGATTGAATTTTGCTAAGATGATGCATGACTGAAGTTTGCCTAGATGTTGCAGGAATAAAGTTTTCTAACATCTTGTAGAACTAAAGTTTGCCAAGATATTGCAGAACTGAAGAAACCAACTATATGCATCTAGGAAGAAAGGAACATTTGTGGGCTATAGGGAAACTTCTAAGCCATATAGAATCTATGTGTCTAGTCTAAGGGAAGTGGAATTAAGTCTTGATATCACTTTCAATGAAGATTCTTCTCTTAGGAAAGTCTGATAACTTCCTATCCCTACGAAGGAAAATTATCAGATGCTCATGCGGAAAGGTAAGATTAACCTACGTCTGATGTGGAAAGTCTGATGGATCTAGTGAGCTAACTGCTTCAAGAAAAAGACCTTTGTGGCTCAAAGATACTCTTGAAGATGCTGAGAAACACATTACACTAAGGGGGACATTTTGTGAAAGTAAGAATTCGAATACGTACCAAGGTTACTTAGCTGCCATGAGTACCATTGTTCAATCTGACTTGGCACATTTGAAGAAGCTCTAAAACACCAAGTTTGGAAGGATGTGATGAATGAGGAATATGAGTCAATCATGAAGAACGATGTATGGGATGTGGTTCCTAGAGCCAAGGACAAGTCAATGGTCACTTCAATATTTCTCTACAAGATCAGACATGCAACTGGTGGCAGTGTTAATAATTTCAAGACCAGATTTGTTTGTCAAGGCTTCTCTTAAAAGGAAGGAGTAGAGTATGATGAGATATTTTCACGAGTTGCTCGATATATCATCATCCATTTGATCATAGCCCTTGCTACCTTGCAATAATGGAGCCTACGCTAGATGGATTTCTAAATTGACTTCTTACATGGTTCTCTTAAAAACAAAGTCTACATGGAACAACCCGAGGGGTTCAAAGTTCAATAGCGTGAGATACATGCATGCAGGTTGAAGAAAGCCCTCTATGGGGTGAAGCAAGTCCCTAACACTTGGTATGAGAGGACTGATAGCTATCTTATGAAGATGGGATTGATGATGAGCAATGTTGACCTGAACCTTTACTTCAAGGTTTAAAAGCACAAGTCCGTCTCAAGGAAAATACATTGTGAAGCTACTTGAGAGATGTTGGATGGTGGATTTCCAGTCCATGACTACTCCGATGGCACTCAACTTTAAGAAGTTACATGGAAGCTTTGTTGGGCATGGATTAATGAACCCTTCTTAGTATCATCAACTTGTGGGGGCTTTGATGTTATTTGTTAACTCCCATCCTAACATATTCTTCATTGTAAACACATTGAGTCAATTTATGGTCGAGCCTCATCACATTCATTGGATAGTTGCTAAGAATATCTTGAGATATCTTCAAGGCACAATCCATTATGGACTGAGATACACTGTTAGGAACTTGAGACTACATGGATATTTAGATGTTGACTAGCCTGGTAGTGTGGTGGATCATAAGATCCCGTTTGGCTGTTGCTTCTCTTTGGGGTCTGCATCAATATCTTTGATGAGCAGGAAGTAGAAATGGGTTGCACTAAGCACTGCGGAGGTTGAATACATTGCTATGAGTATGGCTTGTTGTGAAACTATTTGGTTGAGGAAGCTCTTCAGTGAACTATTTGAGCATGTCTTGGATGCCACTGTGATCTTTTGTGACAACCAGTGTGGGATTCACCTATTAGAGAATCTTGTGTTCCATGACTGCTCCAAGCACATTGATATTAGGTACCACATTATTATACAATCTCAGCTCCCATGTTTCTGTAGAAAAAATAATTAAAATAATAACTAAGATTTAATTAAAAATTGATATTTACATAAAA